>MU768402.1:12537-35917 GCA_026770625.1 Nicotiana glauca
ATGAATTGGTGAGTAAAAATAAAAGAATGAGGGGGTATTTATAGTTGATAATTGGGAAAAAGTATAATTATATAAAGTTTGGGGTTAAAATAAAGTTTGCGAAGTAAATGGCTATTTTTTAAAGTTCCAAACGGTTGAAAATTAAAGGCCAACGGCTAGATTTTAAAAATCTAACCGTTGGTATTTTTTTTTTAAAAGAGCCGTTAGAGCCCGTTAGGCCTGGTTGAACTGGCCCAGGCCCGCCTGTCGGTCCCGGGCTCGTGGGCTTGAAGTAAAGAATTGGCCCGCCCCGGGCTTTCTACACCACTAGGGACCGGCCCACCGGGACCGGCCCGCCAAGACCGCTTAGCCTGTTAAGACCGCGGGCCCGGTCCGGTCCCGGTTCCAACCCGGCCCACCATACAGCATTACATACAAGGTATTACATGGTCATGATAGTAAGGTGTACAAGGTATGTTAAAAAGTGAGTAGTAGTTTAAGTAAGTTGAGATAATTATTAATTATATGGGTAATTGTTTAATTATTGAATGTTGGAAAATTATCAAGTTAATCAAAATATTAGTGGTTAATTAATAATGATTTTGGATAAGATTTGAGTTCCATTAACGTGGCATCCAAAGAGCTTATATACATATGACTCTGGTAATGACATAAAATGTAGCAAAATATGGATTTTTGCCTTGGCCAACTAAGCCATAAATGGGGCCCACCCCTCACTTGGTAAAGAACTTATCAAAAGTCAAGGAAGTGTGCTTGAATCTAAGAAAAATCAATTCCAAAATCAGCAGCATGGATCAAACGAAAAATACAAACAATCCCAACGATAGCATTAGGAATTCAACGAGATTCCTTGAAACAAACATTCCAACGAGGTTTCTTAACATCTTAAGCAACGTGAGATTTTACAATTTTAGAAAGAGTACGGGGCAGCCTTTTTCATGAATATTTTTCTTCTTTATTTTGGCATGATCTTGTACGATACAAACGAAACTTGCGAATGCACAATTTTCATACTTGGCTCTATTCATAAAAATATTAGAGATACTTGCGTTCTTGATTCCCCATATAAATTATTATTATATCTTCTCTTCGTAGGTCTCAGAAAAATACGTATTTGATAATGTTTATCCGAAAGGCATATTGATTTTTATGGCATTCCAAAAAAATCTTATTAACGTATTCCATATGTATTTCATGCATTTATACATGCACATTGACACATGACCAGATGAAGTTATATATATATATATATATATATATATATATATATATGGGATATGGCAAAAGGTTACGGCATTATATATGCACCACCACTTGATCAACTGGTATACGTTGATGATTTGCCCACAGTGGCCGAGATGATATGATGGGATGCCCTCAGAGGCTTGATGATATTATGAATACATATACTCGTGCATGGTATGACATTTATATGCATATGTATTACATTATAAAAAATGAAATGATTCCTAAAGCTATGCCAATGTACATATCGAGTCGTTTACTCCATGTTTTTCTCATGTCTATTATTTACTGATTTTTATTCCTTACATACTCAGTGCATTATTTGTAATAACATCCCTTTTGCTTGGGGACGTTGCGTTTCATGCCCGTAGGTCCCGAAGGAACGGTCAAGAGCCTTCCAAGTAGGCTATCAGTTGAGCGAGAGTTTTTGGTGCACTCCATTTGCTACGGAGTTGCTTGTTTGGATAGTATGATTTTGACATGTATTGTTTGGTATGGAGGGATTCCGTCCCGACCTTTATTAAGATTATGTATTCTTAAAGGCTTGTAGGCAGATGTTATATACGTAAAAGATTGTATGGCCTTGCAGGCTTATGTTTAGTATACGAGTGATGATTTTTGTCTTATAGGCTCGTATGTCTTATGTATAAGTTAATATTACGTGTTTCATTCTAGTTATTGAATGGCAACCTTTTTGTTTCATTTACCTATGATAGCGTAATACGAGAAGATACCTTATGTTGGTACTCGTGCCAGGTAACCGTTGCAGCTCATAGGTTTGGGTCGTGACCCGTTGCAGCTCCTAGGTTTGGGTCTCCACTAAAGTACGACCTCGTGAACCCTTCACGTTGACATGGCAAAGTGTGTGCTTTATACTCAATTCTAAGCGCGTGAAACCCTCAAAATTAAGGGTTTTTTTTCTTTCTTTTAAATTTAACTTTATTTTATGTGGGTCGCATTATATTTTATTTTCCACACACTAATTTCTCTTTCTTCCCAAAAATTCCATCTTCACCAAACCTCTTCTTCACCACATCTAAATCAAACAAAATCCACATTTTTAAACTTTAATCAGTTACAACAATAAACAATCCGATCCATGAATCTGGTAACCAAATAATTGATGTTGGCAAATCTCTTTGGGTAGGAAAAGTTAATACAAGCTTAGCCTCTTTTCTTCCTTTCTTCTTAATAAAATCACCTTAACCCACCATGATATCACCATAGGGGGAAGGAAACTTTTTTACATCTGATCTTGATTGAGTTTACCAGATTTCATGCCCGCAGGTCCCCAAAAGACAGGTCAAGAGCCCTCCATGTAGGCTATCAGCTCAGCGGAAGATATCTGTGCGCTCCATTTGCTTCGGAGTTGCTTGTTTGGTTAGTATGATTTTGACGTGTATTGTATGGTATGGCGGGATTCTCTCCCGACCTTTATGAAGATTATGTCTTCTTAGAAGCTTGTAGACAGATGCTAAGTACGTAAAAGATTGTATAGCCTTGTCGGCTTATATTCAGTATACGAGTGGTGATTTTGGTCTTATAGGCTTGCATGTCTTATGTATAAGTTAGTATTACGTGTTTTATTCTAGTTTTTCCATGGCAACCTTTTTGTCTCATTTACCTATGATAGCATGATACGAGAAGATACGTTATGTTGATACTCGGTTGAGTAAGGTACTGGGTGTCAGTTGCGGCCTATAAGTTTGGGTCGTGACACAAGCCTAACCTCGGTCAAGTAATGACGAGGAAGGTCATGGCCCTACTAGTTATATTTATATAAAATAAGGTAAAACAGTATGAAATTGGGCAGTATAATTAAGATACTGACAATCGATAAAGAATAAAATCACAGAAAGAATACAACTCAGTACACAAGATAACAACAGGGGATCACCCAGGATATCGTCCCGTATTCCTAAACGTAAATGAGCGGAGGATCTACCGGGATATCGTCCCATAGTCCGAATCATGAATATGCAGGGGAATCTCCCAAAATACCAATATGTAGTCACAAAGTAAATATTTAGTACATGAGGGTCTCCCGTGGATCTCTTCTTGTAGTCCCAATTGTCACACCTCCTTTTTTTACTACACCCGTGCCGGCGTAAAGGAGTTTTTCCAATTAAAGGACAATCGAAACGGGATTTGTTTATTAAAATTCAGAGTCGCCACTTGGGAGATTAATGGTGTCCCAAGTCACTGGTAGAATCCCGAATCGAAAAAATTATTGACTCTGTTAACAGTCCGCGAATCAGAAATCTGAGTAAGGAATTCTGTTAACCCGGGAGAAGGTGTTAGGCATTCCCGGATTCCGTGATTCTAGCACGGTCGCTCAACTATTGTATTTGGTTTTATCTGATTTCAAAAACATGTTCTAACCTATGTGCCTTTTATTAATATCCCGCTTTTAGTATCTATTTATTTTTAATAAGAATTGCAACGCCGTGAAAATGCATTTCGAACCACGTTGCACCAGTGCACCCGTGGTTTTTTGACACATTTCGACTTCATTGAGATTTAGATTTGGGTCACATAAATGTGCATCCATATTTAGGAAGGTAATATTATTAAAATACGCGTCTAAAGCAACTACGCGTTTATTATCTTTGGGGAAGACCGCGAAATTCGCTAAACGGTCCTCCCGAATTCTAAGTATTTTTATATAGAAATTATTGAGGGCCCCGTAAATTGTTTGTTTTGGCGAGGCTCGTCTGATCATTTTATTAATTAAAGGAGAAACATAAAGCAACTAGGATTTTCTATATTTATTTGTCTCTAAGAATAGAAGAAAATAAAGTTCTAATCCAATAGTAAAGTTTAATTACTACTATATTTGGGTCTTATGAACGCATGTGAGTTTATCCTAACCCAGTCAAGCCTGGCCCAGGTTTCAAGCGAATAGATCACTATACAAAGACCTGGGCCATCTGATCAAATAACAAGGCCCAAAACAGCACTGGAAAATTCATTGCTGAAGTTAAACAGATTGGGCCAATACGTCTACTGAAATTTAAACAAACGGATATGATTGTTTTATCAGTTGTAATAGGAAGGCAATATACAGTTACTCAATTTTACAAGACATGGACTATTTGAATCTCAATTTCATGCTTCAGCTAACTTACCTACTGGCCTTTAATTGAATGCACAAATATTACTAAAGTGAAGAAAAACAAACTGAAAATTTCATTAACGTAAGGTACTGACTATTTTTTTTTATTTGGTTTTATCTAAAGCTACTCGATCAACACTCAAGTGACTCATGTATTTAAATATGAGCTACTGCAATTAAACTCGAAATTGTTTCCTGTGTCGATTGACCATTCTATTTCCATAACCAAACTGCCTAGAAACAAAATTGAATTAACCAAAACCAAACGACTGATTTTCAACCCAAGTTATCATTTAGTTCGAAAGGTTTACACAGAACATGTGGATCAGATTTACTACAACTAATACCATTTCACATTTAACAATCTGACTAACTACTAAACATGAGATCCCTAAGATGATTAACATTCAATTAACAAAGGATAATCTGAACAGTTCATATCAACTTAAGGCAATTCAAGTTATTCAGTCCATAAGTTCAGTACACATAACTAACATTTGTATAACAGGAAAACATATAAATATCATCAGTTAAAATTCAGACAGTTCTCAGTTGAACTATAAACCCTTCGAGCATTTCATTTCAACTTCAACAAGCTTACATCGATGTGATTCAGGATAGTGTACCTAGAATAGCAGATACAGGAGCAACAATAGCAGTAGGCGATTTCCAGCAATTTAGAATCAACAAATGACCCAAGGATTAAGTCCAATAGTCCGGGAAAGTTCAAAAACCAACGGGAAACAGCAGATTAAACCAAACAAAACTTGAGATGCACTTAGTTATATTCAGAAGAGCATCAACAAATTTCCATAGACCCAAAACTCAACCAAATCCATTCTATCTAGATCCAAAACTGCTCGAAGTTGAACCAGTGACACCTGAGACTTCAACTACCAAGTATTGATTAGAAAGTTGTAATTACCGACTGGGAGCTGAAGTTAGCCTAAGATACTCAGTGAAACAGTACATTTCTCATATTTTTTGAAGACTTTTCTTTGTTTTTCTACTGTTTTTGAATTTTAACTTTCGAAATTTAAAACTAAATCTGGGCAAAACAAAGAAACTAGAGAGAAAATGCTAATTGGGAGAAATTTTGGCTGAAAAGAAGACCCCTTCACAAGGCCATGCAATGCTTATTTATAGGCAAACAAACAACTAGAAGCTTCTATGACCTACCCTCCCTCAAATAGGACCTGAATTTCCCCCACATGTGACCTCCCCAAATCTGAGATTATTTCCTTTATTTATTCCCTAAACTACCCTTAAAACCCATTTGAAATTACTAGTCTACCTAACCCCAAATCCTCCCTAGATTTCTGACACGTAACATCCCTAATCAGGTGTTTTCATAAGAAAACACATGGTTAGGTGTTACGGTCCGAAATCATGAAGATTTTGAGTTAGGTTTTTTTGGCCGGAAAATTTTAAGTGAAGATTCGAGCAAATCCAGGAAGGTTCGAGATATAGGGCTATGGGGGTTGGGTAGAGGAGGCTCAGGCGATCCTACAGTGTAATTTTGGGACCGTTTGGCATATGTTCTGTCATGGCCGAAAAACCTTTCGATGAAGATTCGAAAGGCTGGGGAAGGATTCGAGGGATAGAAATGGTGGGAACGGTAAGAGGATGTCCTGGGGAGCTCGTGGTGTTAATTTGGGGGCTTTTGGCATGGAAGTCGTTCGTCGGCGGTAGGGTTCTAGCGAAGCAGAGGGAGATACGAGGAGGATTGTTTTTGTCTTTTTGAGTTAATTAAATTATCCAACCGTTTAATATTTACCCACGGGCGACTAAGGACCGTTGGATCAAGAGAATCGGATGGCTGTGATTAAATCAATTGGAACGGCGTCGTTTGGATAATCCCTGAAGTATACCAAGTTGGATGGGAATTGGGCCTGGGGCGGGTGATTGATTTGGGCTAGGGTTTGGGTTAAATAGAAGTGAGCCCAATCTTTGTTCTCTTATTAGGACCACCCTTTTTAAATTATATCCTCACCTTTTATTTGTCTATTTTTTCCTCTTTTTGTATTTTCTTTAATGTTTGTTTTCCATTCTATATTTTTGTATTATTTTTTCCTGATTTTTTAAAGATTGCAAAAAATTAAAATTATACTAAACTAATTAATGCCTAGAATTACTTTAAAAACTATTTTGCGACAATTTCACAATTAAAGCAATAAAAATACTAAAATGAACTATTTTTGTTATTTTTCATATCTTATTTTAAAACAACTTAATCCCTAATTAATAGTAAAATATGAAATAAAATCCTAAATGCAGATGCATATTTTTTGTATTTTATATGAATTAACATGCACAAACAAAATGCCAACAATTATCAAAAAATGACACAAAAATGCACAAAAATTATAAAAATAAAGAAAAATCTTTTTGTTCGAATTTTGTGGGAATAGTTTATATATATGGCAAAAATCACGTGCTCACAGCTGCCCCTTTTTGCTTGGAAATATGAAATGTTTTCGTGCAAAGATAAGTGAGCAAATACGAGCGATTTTTGCCCGTTTGAAAATTCCGTGTGAAGCGTTTTTGAAAAGCTTGACCGCACCCTGCTTCAGATGTTGCCTACATATCCTGGGCTAAACAGGAATCAGGTCAGTGTAGTTCGGGAGTGTCTGGTAGCTGGGACTACCAGGAGCTATGATTTCTCTGCGCTTGCTGCTTCTGACTACTTACTGACCTTCCTTATTACACCATGTCAAAGATAAAAAGAAGCTAGACTAAACTATGAACTATGAATTACAAAAGTCCCATCTAAAATCTTCAAACTTGCTCTTATGTTGCCTTGAACTTGTATCTTGTGTTCCTCCAATGAAATTCTTGTTGTTGCTTTGATGTTCTGCCATTCCTCTTGTTTATGTTCGACTACCACAATTTGAAATATGTGTCCATTTTTCAGGTGGGCTCCTACTTATGATGCTTGAAAAAGGTATTCCCTTGTTCTCCAGGTGGGCTCCTGCTTACGATGCTTGAAAAGGGTATTCCCTTGTTCTTTAGGTGGGCTCCTGCTTGCTGAGTTTTTGAAAGATATTCCCTTATTCTTCAGGTGGGCTCCTGCTTGCTGAATTTTGAAAGATATTCCCTTATTCTTCAGGTGGGCTCCTGCTTGCTGAATTTTGAAAGATATTCCCTTATTCTCCAGGTGGGCTCCTGATTATAACAAACATACGCGACGAAGAAAGTTTCTGCCGTAGTTTGATAACTGGGCGCATTGTGTTACCAAATATTGAACTTGAAAATTAAAGCTTGTATTATACTTCCCTTGTTCTTCAGGTGGGTGCCTGATTGTTGTGCTTGAAATGTATTCCCTTATTCTTCAGGTGGGCTCCTACTTGCTGCATTAAAATATTCCTTTGTTCTTCAGGTGGGCTCCTGCTTGCTAACTTTGGAAAGTATTACCTTGTGATCCAGGTGGGCTCCTGCTTGCAACAACCAAACAAAGCAAAGAAAATTTTCTGCCCCAGTTTGATAACTGGGCGCGTTATGTTACCGAATATTAAACTTGAAAGATAAAACTTACATTATACTTCCCTTGTTCTTCAGATGGGTGCCTGATTGTTGTGCTTGAAATGTATTCCCTTATTCTTCAGGATGGCTCCTGCTTGCTGTATTAAAATATTCCTTTGTTCTTCAGGTGGGCTCCTACTTGCTAACTTTGAAAAGTATTCCCTTATTATCCAGGTGGGCTCCTGCTTGCAACAACCATACAAAGCAAAGAAACTTTTCTGCCCCAGTTTGATAACTGGGCGTGTTATGTTACCGAATATTAAACTTGAAAGATAAGACTTGCATTGTACTTCGCTTGTTCTTCAGGTGGGTGCCTGATTCTGTACTTGAAATGTATTCCCTTATTCTTCAGGTGGGCTCCTGCTTGCTGTATAAAAATATTCCCTTGTTCTTCAGGTGGGCTCCTACTTGCTAACTTTGGAAAGTATTCCCTTGTTATACAGGTGGGCTCCTGCTTGCAACAACCATACAAAGCAAAGAAAATTTTCTGCCCCAGTTGATGGCTGGGCATATGGGTGAGTGTTAAACTGAATTATTTTACCAAGTATTATAAGAATTTGAAAGCTAAGTCCTATTATCCAGGGAGGTCCTGACATCTCCTAATAATTACGAACCTAAACTATCTCTTCTAAAGGTGTTACTTCGATTGTATTTGTTATCAAAGGTCTTAAACTATTCCCATTATCCAGGAGGGTTCTGACAGCTTCTAATACGGCTTCCACTATATCTTGTTATCTAAACAGTTCTTAAATCTAGGTCCCATTATCCAGGAGGGTCCTGAAACTCTTAATTGGATCCTATCTTAAACATGTAAACTTTAGAACGAACTTACATCCCTTTTTATGCCAAATTATGTTTCTCATGATTGTTTTAAAATTTAAAACTAAGTCCCATTTTCCAGGAGGGTCCTAAGAATTTCCAGTCATACCTGTTTGGGTGTTGCCTTTCCTTACGGAGGGTTTCTCCGAAGCAAACTCCTGCCTTTGTTTCAATCAAAGAAAATTTTGTCAGTTTTAAATGTGGTGGTTGGTTTGTGGCCTTAAACTTTGAGGACGATTTCTCCTTTACTTCCCATGATAACTGATTTCTACTTGAAGATCTTGCCTGTTTACTGACTAACCACTTCCTTTGCCGTCCTTGTCACAGGAAATACTCCTTCTTTGTTCAAACCCGCATCCCTTTATTTGTTTCACATGAATCTTAAAGAACGAAAATTGCTACCCACTCAAAGTGTATGTTGCTCTTTCTTGACAGAACCCACTAGCTCTGACCTTGGGGCCCATTGTTCTTTCACTTGCCATGATAACTAACTCCCAAACGAGGACTTTGTTTGTTTATTGGTTAACCACTTTCTCTGTTACCCTTAACATAGACAATATCTATAATCTATTCCCCACCCTCCCTATCTTTGTTGCATTGTTCGTGAGTTGATGTGTACCAAACCCTTGTATTTCGAATGAATCCCCAAAGCATGTCGATTGCCACCCACTCAAGGTGTATGTTGTTCTTTCTTGACTTAAACTACTAGCTCCAATCTTGAAGTCTATTGTTCCTTCACTTTCCATGATAACTTTGATTTCTGCTCCAAGACCCTGCTTGACACTGACTAACCACTTTCTTTGTTACTCTTGATACATAAAATCTCTCTGATCTGTTCACCCTCCATCTTGTCACATTGTTCATGAGTTGACATGTACCAAGCCTTTGTATTTCACAAGGATCCCCAAAGCATGTTGATTGTTACCAACTTCAGTGCGATTGTCGTTTTTTCCTGCCTTATGACATTTCGATGTTTTAATCAGATCCCATTTTGTGCAATTGGAAAGCTTGGTGGTAAATTTTGAAGTCATTTCTCACTTGTTATGACCAGACAGACTCAAGAAGAGGGAGTAAAACAAGGTGGGAAAAATAGAGTGAAGGAAAATGGAAAGAGACGATTCCTAACAAGAAACCTACAGAGTAGCAAACCATCAGATGTAGATACCGACTCTAGCGACCTTGACATGCACCTGCAGCCTACTTTTGTTTAGCAAATCTGATATTCAGCTCTTGTTGCACCTTTTTGCCATGAAACTGGTCTTCAATACTCCACTTGCCTGGTCCGATTCACAATCCTTATTCGACTTGTAGTGCCCAAAGGGTTTTCACCATCAAGCCTCTCTCATTTTGATTTTCTCCCAACTCACTGTCGCCTTATGGTGCCCACGAAGGGTTTTCACCAATAAGACTCTCTCGTTTTTATTTCTCTCAGCTTTCATTGCCTTGAGGTATCCGCGAAGGATTTCATCAACAAGACTCTATCATTCTTTATTCCCTTGATAAGTGTTGCCCCTGGTATGATTCAACTTTAGTCACTTGACTTGGCATCTCTTGAAGACTGATCGGAAGGTCTTTATTTGGACCGTAATGCAGGCTTTTAGATGGGATTTAGAAATAAGGGTATAATGGCTCAAAGTAATTCGCCGTGGGTTCAAAACTACAACTTTCGGAATCATATTTCTTGCAATAACCACAACTTCTGCCCCAGTTTCCTTCTTGGGGATTTTTGGACTTTTCCTTTGTTGTGACTGAACCTCAGAGAGGCTGCCTACGTACCCTCTCGGGATCAAGTCAAACGTAGTTCAGGCAACTACATTTGTTATTGCGATCTTTCCTTCTTCCACTTTTCATTTCTTTCTTTTCATTCTTTTCTTTTCCCCTTTTCTTTTTCTCTTTTTTTTCTTTTCTTTTCTTTTTTTTCTTTCTTTTTTTTTCTCTTTTCTTTCTCTTTTCTTTTCTTTTTTTTCTTTTCTTTTCCACTATTTTTCTCTTGTTTCCCCGCTTAATTTCCCCGCTCGATTCTTGAGTTTTATTTGTTGATTCCGAAAGAGGGATACAAAAGAAAATATAATAAGGCTCAAAGGGATAACAAAGGATAAAGTGTTTGGATAGCAGAACAAAATGCCTTCGTCATTCCAATCTTCAAAACATACCAAGTACAAACTACACAGTTAAACACCTTTTGATTGATTCACATATTTGCCTTCTGTATTTGTCGATTCCTAGCACCATTGGACAACAATCTCGGTACCATGAATGGTCCCTTTAGTCTTAGGGCATTCTTGCCTTTGGCTTTAAACCAATGAGGCATGATGCATTTCAACAGTATTTCTTTATGTTCTTTCTGCCCCCAGTTTTCACTTCAAAGTATTCCCATATGTTCTTATTTCTGTTGAGTGCCCTTACATCTTCAACATTGTTTCATTGCTAAACTGATTTTTAGAAACCAGACTGAAAATTATGTGTGCATGTCATGTCACTAGAACCAGCATGAAAAGAACTGTAACAAGAGATGGGAACTAAATAAAATGGCTGGAAATGGAAGAAAATAGAAAATTGCATTAGATTGATGGTGAAAAGGTTGAAACAACAACACAAACGAACTAAACTGGTTACAGCCCTTGAATAAACCTAGACGGCAATAAACAAACTATTACGACTAAACAAAGAAAAGTGAAAAGATAAGGGTTTGACTCACAAGACAATATCCGGATTACAACCCTAAAATAACCCGGACAATCAGAAATGAGATCAAAATAAACCACCAAAACTCCAAGAGATGGAGCGTCTTCCCAATTACCAAGCATGGCATCTTAGCCACTGATTTCACATCAATATTACCAAGACCATTATTGACTTTAACTAACAAGTTCCCAAGATAAATCGCATGCTCCTTGCTATTGTCATTGACCACAATTACCCCTTCTTGAATCATTCTTTCTATTTTCCTTTTCAAAGATCGACGGTCTTCAATGCTATGCCCCTGGACATTAGAGTGGTACATGCATCGAACAGTAGGATCAAAGCCTTTCGCATTTGGGTCTGGAGTATATCCAAGGAGCGGCTTAATCAGGCCAAAATATTTTAACTTTTCAAACAAGCTTGTGTAAGATTCGCCGATAGGCGTGAAATTACCCTTTTGCCTTTGTTTCTCTCCATGCCTCAGTTTTCTAAGATTATTGGATGCTTGAAAGTGTTGTGAAGACACACGAGAGCTTTGGGTTGCTGGTGCCTACTTCAGAGAGTGACCTGGTGGTGGGACAAATGGCCGGATGTTATTTGGTGGATGGGGTGGCTTATATGGAGTCTGGGGACGTTCACGGGGTCGGTATTGTGGTTGAAAGCGTTTAGCAAGAACGACCACCGGATCCTGTCGTCGGCGGAGGCTATGACCTGATGGTTGGACAAAAGATCGGGTGTTGTTCATGGGATAGGTTTGGGGTTGGTGTTGAGGTTGAACAGGTTTGGCAAGAACAATTACCGGACCTTGTTGTGGATGGGGCTTAGCAACACCTTTTCTGTCAATGGCAGGACCATCCCGAGCAACCTGTTCGTTCCACTTGAGCCAAAAATCCTTGAAGCTCTCCTTGGGTTTCTTTTCCGTCCGAGGTAGGGAAGGGCAATTTGGGACAATTTCTTTATTGTACTGAAAATGTCGCACAAAATCTTGAGCCATGTCACCCAATGTAAGCCATTTGCCAACACCATGATGATTATGCCATTCTAAAGCTGTCCCAGTCAAGCTCTTCCTGAAGTATGCCATTAACAGATCATCTTTATCCCCAAAACTTTTCATTTCATTGCAATAGACCCTCAAGTGGGCTACCGGATCTCCACACCCATCGTACAAATTAAAATTTGGCACTTTGAATCCTGCGGGAAGGCGAACGTCAGGAGACGCAGACAGTTCTTTACACGCCGTGTTACCATGGCCTCTCATTCCTGGCATATTTTTTAAGGATTGTTCTTTCGGCTTTATGGCTATTTCATCTCGCCCTACTTTTTCTGTGACCTTTTCATTTCCGGTGTGAAGCTCATCCTGAGGGCTCTTCCCGTATTCATTGTTGGGGGTAGTGGATATGACAGGAAACATTGGTGATGGTGGGGGTGGTGCCTTCCCAGTCATCCAAGCTTGATACATATCTGCCATGTGTCGTCTTAACATCCGCACCTCCTCACTCAACCCATTATCAATCAACTGAGGTCGGGCACCGATATTAATCAACTCAGTTCTGTTGTCGTTCGCCATTGCCTTTTGTCCTTGTCTTGCAATGAGGAATTACCATTTTAAAACCACAAACCAACCACCTTTCTGAAACGAAAAAACAAATCCACCATGTTAGCATTAGGGTATTTACTGATTTTCTTTGTTTTTCCGCTATTTTCTTTTCTTTTTGCCTTTTTGTGGTTTTTCCACTTTTCTCTTTTTTTCTTTTCCTTTTGGTTATGGTTATGGTCGAATCATACGTGGATTGCCTACGTATCATGCCCTCGCATGAATCAGACCGAGCGTACTTCTTGCAAATTAACGAACTATTTTAAAACAAGATTTTTTTTTTCATTTATTTTTTTGGCATTTCAAAAGCAAATAACAAAACTTCGTACTTTTTTTCCATTTTCATTTTTCATGGCAAGACAAACTATTTTCTTTTTCTATATATTTTTTTTAAAACAAGACAAAATAACGACTTTTTTTTTTCTCTTTCATTTTCAACAAACAAATAAACAACCTATTTTTCCCAAACAAAAATAAAGACTCTTTTTCTTTTTTCTGCAAATAATTTTCAAAAATAAAGACTTTTTTTTCCTATTTTTCCTTTGCTTTTAGTAAAACAAACTATTAAAAATAAAATATTTCCATTTTTCATTTTTCATTTTTTTTAAAATTTCGGCAGAGTTTCGACAGCATTTGGGCATCGGTTTTTCTTAAACTAAACAAGTAATTCTTTACACTGCTATTTCTCTCTTTTTCTCTTTGTCTCAATTTCACAATATTCTCGATGTTCAAAAGCCGGTCAGCATGCGGGCCCGAGACAAATAAATGCAACACGTAAAATGCATCATGGTGGTCGTTTCATTTCCGGTTACCCGTCCTAGACGGACGCAACCCCTATGTTGAGTCCCCTAAGTCATATGCACGTGATGCAAATAAGCATTCCTACTAGGGATCCGACATGAAGTCAAGTTATTCTAGGTTCAAATCCTAGGTATATGTTCTAGACTGTGTACCCGAGCGGACAACTCGAGTCGAGAGGGGGCTACGTACCGGGGACCCGCGAGATCGTCCGGCTTAGTATCTTGTCCGGCCTCTTTCTTATTTTGAGGTATGACACTAACAGAATAGGGAGTCTCAACCAGTAAGCACATCCCCGGAGGTGAGAAGAGAAGGGTTTCGGCACAGTTTTATACATACAGTTCAAATAATATCAAAGCGGCAAAACATTTAGCACATTTAGCAGAAAACATGTAGGAAAATCAGATAAAGCCAAATACAGCAATTATTCTAAGCTCGAAATCTTAAACCCAGAACTGAAGTTCTGGGTTTGATTCCCCAGCAGAGTCGCCAGAGCTATCACACCTCCTTTTTTTACTACACCCGTGCGGGCGTAAAGGAGTTTTTCCAATTAAAGGACAATCGAAAAGGGATTTGTTTATTAAAATTCAGAGTCTCCACTTGGGAGATTAATGGTATCCCAAGTCACCGGTTGAATCCCGAATCGAGGAAATTATTGACTCTGTTAACAGTCCGCAAATCAGAAATCTGAGTAAGGAATTCTGTTAACCCGGGAGAAGGTGTTAGGCATTTTCGGATTCCGTGGTTCTAGCACGGTCGCTCAACTGTTGTATTTGATTTTATCTGATTTCAAAAACATGTTCTAACCTATGTTCCTTTTATTAATATCCCGCTTTTAGTAAATATTTATTTTTAATAAGAATTACAACGTCGTGAAAATGCATCTCGAACCACGTTGCACCAGTGCACCCGTGGTTTTTTGGCACATTTCGACTTCGTTGAGATTTAGATTTGGGTCACATAAATGTGCACCCATATTTAGGAAGGTAATATTATTAAAATACACATCTAAAGCAACTACGCGTTTATTATCTTTGGAGAAGACTGCGAAATTCGCTAAAGGGTCCTCCCGAATTCTAAGTATTTTTATATAGCAATTATTGAGGGCCCCGTAATTTGTTTGTTTTGGCGAGGCTCGTCTCATCATTTTATTAATTAAACGAAAAACCTAAAGCAACTAGGATTTTCTATATTTATTTGTCTCTAAGAATAGAAGAAAACAAAGTTCTAATCCATTAGTAAAGTTTAATTACTACTATATTTGGGTCTTATGAATGCATGTGAGTTTATCCTAACCCAGTCAAGCCTGGCCCAGGTTTCAAGCGAATAGATCACTATACAAAGACCTGGGCCATCTGATCGAATAAAAGGCCCAAAATAGCACTGGAAAATTGATTGCTGAAGTTAAACAGATTGGGCTAATGCGTCTACTGAAATTTAAACAAACGGATATGACTGTTTTATCAGTTGTAATAGGAAGGCAATATACAATTACTCAATTTAACAAGATATGGACTATTTGAATATCAATTTCATGCTTCAGTTATCTTACCTACTGGCCTTTAATTGAATGCACAAATATTACTAAAGTGAAGAAAAACAAACTGAAAATTTCATTAACGTAAGGTAATGGCATTTTTTTTTATTTGGTTTTATCTAAAGATACTCGATCAACACTCAAGTGACTCCTGCATTTGAATATGAGCTACTGCAATTAAACTCGAAATTGTTTCCTGTGTCGATTGACCTTCCTATTTCCATAACCAAACTGCCTAGAAACAAAATTGAACTAACCAAAACGAAACGACTGATGTTCAGCCCAAGTTGTTATTTAGTTCGAAAGGTTTACACAGAACACATGGATCAGATTTACTACAACTATTACCATTTCACATTTAACAATCTGACTAACTACCAAACATGAGATCCCTAAGATGATTAACATTCAATTAACAAAGGATAATCTGAACAGTTCATATCAACCTAAGACAATTCAAGTTATTCAGTCCATAAGTTCAGTACACATAACTAACATTTGTATAACAGGAAAACATATAAATATCATCAGTTAAAATTCAGACAGTCCTCAGTTGAACAATAAACCCTTCGAGCATTTCATTTCAACTTCAACAAGCTTACATCGATGTGATTCAGGATAGTGTACCTGGAATAGGAATATGAATGAAGTGATGAAGTTAGCTGAAGCAGATACAGGAGCAATAATAGCAGTAGGCAATTTCCAGCAATTTAGAATCAACAAATGACCCAAGGATTAAGTCCAGTAGTCCAGGAAAGTTCAAAAACCAATGGGAAACAGCAGATTAAACCAAACAAAACTTGAGATGCACTTAGTTATATTCAGAAAAGCATCAACACATTTCTATAGACCCAAAACTCAACCAAATCCATTCTATCTAGATCCAAAACTGCTCGAAGCTGAACCAGTGACCACCTGAAACTTCAACTACCAAGTATTGATTAGAAAGTTGTAATTACCGACTGGGAGCTGAAGTTAGCCTAAGATACTCAATAAAACAGTACATTTCTCATATTTTTTGAAGACTTTTCTTTGTTTTTCTACTGTTTTTGGATTTTAACTTTCAAAATTTAAAACTGAATCTGGGCAAAACAATGAAATTAGAGAGAAAATGCTAATTGGGAGAAATTTTGGCTGAAAAGAAGACCCCTTCACAAGGCACATGCAATGCCTATTTATTGGCAAACAAACAACTAGAAGTTTCTACGACCTACCCTTCCCCAAATAGGAACTGAATTTCCCCCACATGTGACCTCCCCAAATCTGAGATTATTTCCTTTATTTATTCCCTAAACTACTCTTAAATCCCCTTTGAAATTACTGGTCTACCTAACCCCTTTGAAATGAAGCCTGAACATCTATATTGAACTAAACTAAAATTAAACTACTTATCTATGCTAGACATGGCTAATTAAAGCAGTAATCACTAAGTCAATCAAGCGTCTAACAATTAAACTATTCCGATGAGGCTTCAAAACTAATTCAAATAATTAATTAACATAACGAATTAATCTGGAAATTTTAGCTAATTAATTTCAACATTCAAACCAAAGAAAATCCAAAAACCACTAATTGTATCAGCATGCACATAAATAGAAATATGGAAAATAAAAAAAAACAAAATAAAGAAAACCAAGAAACTTACTGATGAAAAGCAAACTCCAGCTCGCCGTTAATGTCCAAATCCTCCCGAGATTTCTGACACATAACATCCCTAATCAGGTGTTTTCATAAGAAAACACATGGTTAGGGGTGTTACGGTCCGAAATCATGAAGATTTTGAGTTAGGTTTTTTTGGCCGGAAAATTTTAAGTGAAGATTCGAGCAAATCTAGGAAGATTCGAGATATAGGGCTATGGGGGTTGGGTAGAGGAGGCTCAGGCGATCCTACAGTGTAATTTTGGGACCGTTTGGAATAGGTTCTGTTATGGCCGGAAAACCTTTCGATGAAGATTCGAAAGGCTGGGGAAGGATTCGAGGGATAGAAATGGTGGGAACGGTAAGAGGATGTCCTGGGGAGCTCGTGGTGTTAATTTGGGGGCTTTTGGCATGGAAGTCGTTCGCCGGTGGTAGGGTTCTAGCGAAGCAGAGGGAGATACAAGGAGGACTATTTTTGTCTTTTTAAGTTAATTAAATTATCCAATCGTTTAATATTTACCCATGGGCGACTAAGGACTGTTGGATCAAGAGAATCAGATGGCTGTGATTAAATCAATTGGAACAGCGTCGTTTGGGTAATCCCTGAAGCAGACCGGGCTGGATGGGAATTGGGCCTGGGGCGGGTGATTGATTTGGGCTGGGGTTTGGGTTAAATAGAAGAGAGCCCAATCTTTGTTCTCTTATTAGGACCACCCTTTTTAAATTTTATCCTCACCTTTTATTTATCTATTTTTTCCTCTTTTTGTATTTCCTTTAATGTTTGTTTTCCATTCTATATTTTTGTATTATTTTTTCCTAATTTTTTAAAGATTGCAAAAAATTAAAACAAAAATTAAACTAAACTAATTAATGCCTAAAATTACTTTAAAAACTATTTTGCGATAATTTCACAATTAAAGCAATAAAAATGCTAAAATAAACTATTTTTGTCATTTTTCATATCTTATTTTAAAACAACTTAATCCCTAATTAATAGTAAAATATGAAATAAAATCCTAAATGCAGATGCATATTTTTTGTATTTTATATGAATTAACATGCACAAACAAAATGCCAACAATTATAAAAAAATGACACAAAAATGCAAAAAAATTGTAAAAATAAAGAAAAATCTTTTTGTTCGAATTTTGTGGGAATAGTTCATATATAGGGCAAAAATCACGTGCTCACACCAATCACAAAAGTGCAAGGGGATCTCCCGGAATACTGATCCGTAGTCCCGAAGTAAACAATGCAGGGGAATCTCCTGGGATATCTTCTCGTAATCCCAAAATAAACACACAACAGTCTCAAGAAAGAATCTACAATTCTATCCAAGTTCGTAACAAGAAAAGTAGAGATTTCAATTCTAAACATGTTGCACATAATTCAAGTAAACAGTTTAAGTAGATAGAACAGTAAATTCACTTAAGCATGCTTTCCTAATCTAAACAGTAAGCTTTAAATACAAGTACTGTTCAACAAAAAGGAAACACAGATATTTACATGATGAAAACGGGGGTTTTTAACAATTAGCATGTGTACACACTCATCACCTCATGTACACAACACTCATATAACAACAGTACCAAAATCCTATGGGGAGTTCTCCCGCGCAAGGTTAGGCATGCCACTTACCTCGAACCAACTCAAAATTAATCTAAAATCATGCTCTTTCCACAAGTATCCAGTGCCGAGTGGTCCAAATCTAATCAAATAAATTTCATAATGTAAATATAACTACAATTAATGAATTTAGCTAAAGGAAGCAAATCTAAGGTAAGAAAATAGAAAAATGCCCAAAAGTCCTCTTCGAGCCCACGTCTCGGAATCGGGTAATAATTACGAATTATGAACATCCACTCACTCACGAGCACACTTGAACAAAAATTATCAAAATCCCATGCCAAAATCTCACTCAAAACTCGGATTTTCTATTACGGAACCCTTCTCCCATTTTCAAATGTTTTCCCTCAATTTTCTTAATTAGAAGAGGAAAACAACAATAGATTATAGCATTATGATCAAAATCGAGTTAGAATTCATTACCAAATGATTCTCCTTTAAAACCCCTCGAAAAAGTGTCTCCCACCGAGCTCCAATTTTATTTTTATGTTATGAAATTTCAAACCCTCGAATTTTCTATATCTGCCTAGCGATTACCGCATCTACGGTTGATGGGACTTCACCTGCGGTCCTGCACCTGCATCTTGGGCTCCGCACCTGTGGAATTTCATTAACTCCCTATGCACAGCACCTGCACTCCCTTCTCCGTAGATAAGATCCGCGTCTGCGATCCTTGAGCTGCATTTACAGTCACTGGCCTTCGCACCCAAAACCACACTTGTGGCCTCTTTCTTCACTTCTGCGGGCCGCTCTTGCTGGCTCCTCATGGTCCAAATTTTAAAGCTTAAGCTCTCATTTAGGGACTAAGTGTCCCAGATCACTCCGAAACTCGAAACGAATCCTCCCGGCAACTCACAATAACAAAAATAAATACGGGAAAAGCAGTTAATAGGGGATCGGGGCATTAATTCTCAAAACGACCAACCGGGTCATTATAGTAAGTGTCTTTGGCCAAGGAAATGATGTGTCTATTCCTTAAAGAGGAGTTTATTGTACAACAACAACAACAACAACAACAACAACCCATTATAATCCCACTTAGAGGGGTCTAGGGAGGGTAGTGTGTACGCAGACCTTACCTCTACCCTTTGGTCAACAGAAGAGTCTTAATACCAGCATCTTCAGTGGCTAATCATCCAATACACATTTGTTTATTGTCAATTATCAACATAAAATTGAGTTTTTTTACATAAAGTAATTAAAGTAGTAGACATCATCTTAAAACTTAATTAAAGAAAGTACCATAAAATTTACAAATCCTTGTGCATAATTAATTGTTAGCGAGTGGATAATTCACCATTTTTCAGCGAGTGGATAATTAAGAACGCAATGTTTGCTCGTTTGTATGAGGAGCTCAAGGGCAAAGGCGGGGACAAGAGGTTGTACCGGTTGGACAAGGTAAGGGAGAGAAATCACGCGACTTAGACAAAGTCAGGTGCATCAAGGACGGGGATGGAAAAGTGTTGATAGATGAGGCACTTATTAGTAGAAGATCGCAGTCATACTTCCACAAACTGTTGAATGAGGAGGGGGATAGACACATTATGCTAGGAGAGTTGGAGCACTCTAAGAGTGGGTGGGATTTTGGGTATTGTAGGCAGATTACGGTAAAGGAGGTGGATGGGGTGATGCGTAATATGTACAGGGGCAGAGCAATGGGGCCAGACAAAATTTTGGTGGAATTTTGGAAAAGCGCAGGGTGAGCAGATTTTGAGTGGGTCATTGGGCTATATAATGTTATGTTTATGACAAAGAAAATGCCCGAATAATGGAGGTGGAGTACGATGGTTCCGCTTTACAAGAACAAGGGTGATATCAAAAATTGCAACAATTATAGGGGTATCAATCTATTAAATTCTTCAAAAGAGAAATATTAACATAACCTGTGTTCATGAGACTCGATGGAAGGGTACTAGCACATGAGATGTAGACGGGTTTAAACTATGGTACTCAAGGAGCACTGGGGGTAAGAATGGGGTTAGTATTTTAGTTGACAGGGATCTCAGGGAGCTCGTGGTTGAGGTTAGGAGGTAAATGCTAGGTTGATGAGTATTAAGCTGGTAGTTGGTGGGTTTAGTGTAAACGTGACTAAAGCATACACTCCTCGGGTAGGTTTGGACCAGGAGGTCAAGAAGCAATTCTGGGAGGATTTGGACGAGATTGTGCATAGTATCCTACACACAGATAAGTTGTTCATTGGCGGAGATTTAAATGGTCATATTGGGGCTAGTGCTCGAGGTTATGATGATGTACATAGTGGGTATGGTTTTGCGGATAGAAATAGGGGAGGTAATTCTCTGTTGGATTTTGCTAGAGCTTTTGATTTGGTTATAGCTAACTCGAGTTTTCCGAAGAGGGAAGAGAACCTGGTCACTTTTTGAAATTCAATGGGCAAGACCTAGATTGATTATCTTCTCTACAGGAAATGCGAGAAAGATCTGTACACTGACTACAAGGTCATCCCAAGTGAGAAGCTCACGAATCTTCGTAGGCTCCTAGTTATGGACCTGGAGATCAAGAAGAGTAGGAGGAAGAGGGCGGGGTGTAGGCAACCTAAGATCAAGTGGGGTAACTTGAGCAAGGACAAAGCTCAGGAGTTAGGGGAGAAGTTATTGGCTATGAGGGACTACATGAGTAGAGGGGATGTATCTAGTATGTAGTTTACGACTGTGAATTGCATTAAGGTAGCTGCTAGAGGGGTCTTAAGGGTCACGAAGGGCTCTCCTAAGGGTCATAAAGGGGACTAGTGGTGGAATAGAGAGGTTCAAGGTAAAGTGGAAGCTAATAAATCTGCTTATTTGAAGCTAGTGGAGAGTACAAACGAGGAGGAAAAAAGTACTTATCGGGAATGTTACAAAAAGGCAAAGAAAGAGGCAAAGTTAGCGGTTACAACGGCTAAGAACACGGCGTTTTCTCGTTTGTATGAGAATCTTGAGGGCAAAGACGGGGACAAGAGGTTGTACCGGTTGGCCAAGGTGAGGGAGAGGAAAGCTCGCGACTTAGACCAAGTCAAGTGCATCAAGGATGAGGATGGCAAAGTGTTGACAGACAAGGAACTTATTAGGAGAATATAGCAGTCATACTTCCATAAACTGTTAAATGAGGAGGGGGATAGACACATTGTGCTGGGAGAGTTGGAGCACTCCGAGAGTCAGCGGGATTTTGGTTATTATAGACGGATTGCGGCAGAGGAGGTGGAAGGGGCGATACGTTAGATGTGCAGGGGAAGAGTGACAGGGCCAGACGAAATTCTGGTAGAATTCTGGAAAAGTGCAGGGCGGACAGGTTTGGAGTGGCTCACTGGCTATTTAATGTTATTTTTAAGACAAAGAAGATACCTGAAGAATTGAGGTGTAGTATTATGGTTCTGCTTTACAAGAACAAGGGTGATATCAAAAATTGTAACAATTATAGAGGTGTCAAGTTGTTGAGTCACACGATGAAGTTTTGGGAGAGGGTGGTGGAAGCCAAGGTAAGGAGGTGCGTGTCTATTTCAGAGAACCGGTTTGGATTCTTGCCGGGGCATTCTCTTACGGAAGCGATTCATCTGGTAAGGAGATTAGTGGAGCAGTACAGGGAGAGGAAGAAGGATTTGCATATAGTGTTTATTGACATTGAGAAAGCATACGATAAAGTACCAAGAGAGGTCTTATGGAGGTGTTTGGAGGTCAGTGGCATTTCGGTAGCGTACATTAGGGTGATTAAGGATATATATGATGATGCTAAGACTCGGGTGAGGATTGTGTAGGGTGACTCAGAGCATTTCCCAGTGGTGATGGGGTTGCACCAGGGATTGTCTCTTAGCCCATTTTATTTTCCTTGGCAATGGATGTACCGTCGCGACACATCCAAGGGGAGGTGCCTTGGTGCATGCTATTTGACGATGATATAGTATTGATTGATGAGATGCGTACCGGAGTTAATACGAAGTTGGAGGTTTGGAGACAGACCTTGGAATCTAAAGGTTTTAAACTGAGTAGAACCAAGATAGGATACTCGGAGTACAAATTTAATGACGGGACCTATGATGTAGATGTAGAGGTTAAGCTTGATGCTCAAGTTATCCCAAAAGAGCGAGTTTTAAGCATCTCGGGTCTATTATCCAGGGTAACGGGGAGATTGACAAAGATGTCGCACATTACATCGGAGCGGGATAGATGAAGTGAAGGCTCGCTTCCGGTGTTTTGTGTTATAGGAATGTGCCGCTAAGACTTAAGGGTAAGTTTTATCTAGTGGTGGTTTGACCGGCTATGCTGTATGGGGCTGAGTGTTGGCCAGTCATGAACTCCCACAAGCAGAAGATGAGGGTAGAAGAGATGAGAATGTTGAGATTGATGTGTGGGTATACCAAGAGAGATAGGATTAAGAATGAAGCAATCCGGGACAGAGTGGGAGTAGCCTCCGTGGAGGACAAGATGCGGGAGTCGAGGCTGAGATGGTTTGGACATGTTAAGAGAAGAAGCATTGATGCTCCTATCACGAGGTGTGAGAGGTTGGCCGCGGAGAGTTTGAGAAGAGGTCAAGGTAGGCCTAAGAAGTACTGGGGAGAGGTGATTAGACACGACATGGCGTTGCTTCAGCTCACTGAGGACATGACCCTTGATAGGAGGGTGTGGAGGTCGAGGATTAAGGTAGAAAGTTAGTAGGTAGTTTATAATTGTTCACCGATAGTCTTCGTAGCATGCATGTACCTTCATATTCTTAGATTTCTATTATGTTATGTGGTTATGTTCGCCTCAGGTATTGTATTCCCTGATGCTATTATTTGGTACTACTTATCCTTTATCCCCTCCCCCTCCCCTCC
>MU768402.1:40924-88281 GCA_026770625.1 Nicotiana glauca
CTAAGCTGAGGGTCTATTGGAAACAGCCTCTCTAACTGCATTAGGTAGGGGTAAGGTCCGTACAGACTAACCTCCCCAGACCCCACTTGTTGGGATCAAACTGGGATTGTTGTTGTTGTTGTTGTTGTTTCAGCAATATTGTGTGAAATTAATATGAATTAGAGCTTCAATTTAAAGAATTTAATGTTTAGCTAGTTTATTTCAAAATATTAAATATTAGGCAGTCCTAATGTATTATGATTTTATTCAATTTAGTCCAATGTGATGTAATCTTGATCGTGCATTGTAAATGTGATCCTATAGTCCCTCCTTTGATCTACTGTTATGCTAGCTTATAATTATTAATATAGTTATTTTATTAATAAAATAATAATAATAATGTCCTAAACTTTGAAAAGAGTGTCAAAGACTCAAAATCAGATTTTTAATACTGTAAAATCAAAGACAAAGCCGTTTAAGTACGTTGAATTTGTAATAAAATACAGTATCGAATGTACAGGAATTCTTTCGAATAACAATGTGTTATTAGTTTTGGGTAACAAACTCAAAATGTTTTAAGAAAATAAAATTAGTTGAACCTTCATTTTCTACGTCTTGGAATTCAAATGAAAACTAAGAAGTTTCTTCAATTTTGTGAATTAATTAGTTTCATTTTAATACTGCGAAAAATCTATCTATATACACTTGAACTAACTTCCTTCAATTCTAACGTATTTGTTCCACGTTTAGCTAGAGGAAAAGATGAGAATACTTAGTTTTAGGATCTACTTTTTCTTATTAATTCATAATTCTACTTCTTCCGCTATTAAATCTCTATTCTACTACAACTCGTCATCCTATCGCGTCTATCTTCAGTTGTGTCCTTCCATTATAAGTTCTTGTCAAAATTAATATAAATAGTTAAGAGTATAAAAGTCGATTAATAGTTTAGTGATATTTTTGTCACTCAAAATTTAGCATAAAATATTCGTACACATATAAATAGATAGATAGTAGATATATACAGTCCAAGCTCTCCAGATGTGATTGCTTGATGCATAATCTCATCAGTGGGACCTATCACCTATGGAACCATTAAAGACTAAAACAAACTAATTAATCTTATTATGGTTTTTTGGTCAAATCTAAAAACTACTTTATCATATGGACGTAGGAAGAGGCTAATAAGATAGGATATTGTTAAAAATTGAAAAAAACAAATATCTTTCTAACGAACATTTTCCGTGCCATTACATTGGACTTTCGTACAACTTTGGATATCCGTGGCTCTATGGGTTGTGGGAAATGGACAAAAAGGCTTTTAGTTGACAACATCTCAACCACAGAATATTTTTCAAAATTTTCAACGCATATTCAATTATTCAGAGGTGTTAATAACACCCACACGAGAGTGACTGGTTACCAGCTTCCGTAACTTCTTGTTTTAGGAATCGGAATTTTTATTTAATTTGGAATCATTTCATCACTAGTGTTAAGTGTTAATTAATACATCTGTCCCACCATTTACGCCCACGTTACGTAGAAAATGAATTTATGTGTAATTGAGTGTAATTATAAAGTTTGGTATTTTTGTCTCGCCAAGTAATTAATTAGTCGCATGAAATTGAGTATAATTGGAGAGGGTAATTACAATGTTACCTTTTAAGTTCTTTCCTTTTTGTCTTTATTTTAATGTATTTTGTATAACTATTTATTTCTATTATTTGATTTCTACTTTTTAATTTCTTTTTAAAATTTTAAATATATTTTTCTTTGTACATTATTTATCTTTTATTTCTCTACCTTTACTTCTTGTGATTCTATGTAATTCCTCGTATATTATTTTTCTTATTTGTTTTATTTTCTTCATTTAGCGTAACTAGTAACTATGTTATAATTCCAATTTTAAAACTATACCTCCTAAAATTAAAAATAATGAGTTATTAATGTCACGACCCTAACCCCCGAACCCGGTTGTGATGACGCCTCTCGTGAAGACAAGGCCAGCCAGTCCAACATCTCACATCTCTTCAAGTAGTTAATTAACATAAGACGGTTTAAAACATGATTTACTAGCAATAGTTCGCTGGAATTTAAAGATAACAATAGTGAAAAAAACATCCCGACACAGCCCTAACCGGGGTGTTACAAGTCACGAGCATCTATGACCATAAATTCTCAAATGTAACTACAGAGTCTCAATACTAGAATAGAAAGTAAATACATAGATAAAGAGGAGCTCCAGGCTGCGGACGCCAGCAGCTACCTAAAGTCTCCTCGAAGATCTGCCTGAAGCTAGGATGAGTCAGCACTCGGGAGCAGGACCTGCTACGCCTGAATCTGCACACACGGTGCAGGGAGTAATATGAGTACTCCGACCCAGTGAGTAATAAATATAAATAATGACTAAATGCAAGAAAATATGTAAAAACATAAAGCATTCTATACCGAAACAGTAAATTAGTAAAGTATCAAGTAAAATCCCTTTTCAACAAGTAAAACAAGTGATTTGGCAGGTAAATAACAAATAGAAATTCGCCCCTCGGGCAACAACTGAGAACAGTACCAGCCCCGCGGGCTCACTCTCAGAACAATATCAGCCCCCCGAGCTCACTCCTAGATCACAATGGGTACCCGCGCTCACTAGGGGTGTACAGACTCCGGGAGGGGCCGCGTACGGCCCAAGCGCAATATCAAGCCATCTTATGGCATTAAATCTCGGCCCTCGACCTCACATCACTCAAGCCACCTCGTGGCGTATATATGTATCTCAGGCCCTTGGCCTCATATCACTCAGTGTATCCTCATATCCGGCCCTCGACCGCACTCAGCCCGAAAATCATCACAAGCCCCTCGGGCATTAGTAAAACAGTAATTTTCATCCCAAAACATCATTTAGAAATATCATTTAAGTCTCAAAACTGAGTAAAAGTGGTTGAGTTGTAAAATAGTGGAAAACAGCATGACCCAGTTCAAGTAATAAGTCAATACAGTGAGGAAATATTGATATAAATCCCCGAAGGGTTCAAATAGTTGGCACGAAGCCTAAATATGACAATCAGCCTAAGTAATGATGTTAACAAATAAGTTTCAGTTAAATACGCGGTAAAATCATCAATTGGAATGGACCAAGTCACAATCCCCAATACCAAACAACCCCACGCTCATCATCGAGCGCATGTCTCACCTCAATATAGCACTACGATGTGCAAATCCGGGGTTTCAAACCCTGAGAACATCATTTACAATAATTACTTACCTCGAACTGGCTAAATCTCTAGCTTGCGACTCCTTTGCCCCTCGAATCGGCCTCCACACACGTCGAATCTATCCAAAATCAGAACGAATATGTCACAATATGCTAGGGGAACAAAGGCCAAGCAAAAACAATCGAAACATACTAAATATCCCGAAATTAGCAAAACCCGAACCCAAGTCCCACTTCTCGAAACTCAGAAATTTTTACATCAACGGATTCTTTATCTCCCCACGAGTTCATACATACCATAAGTTCTCAAATCCGACCCCAATTGGTCCTCCAAATCAAATTTCAAAATCCCAAGCCCTAGTTTCTTCCATTTTTAGCTTAAGACCCATGATTTTCTAGGTAGATTTCACAATAGAATTGAGTTTTGGTTCAAAAATTGTTACCTCCAAACGTTTCTCCATGAATACTCTCTTTAATCTCCTTCAAAAATCCTTCAAAATGAGCAGTTATGGTGGAAAAGCCTCATATTCGCGAAGCACAAAATTTCCATTGATCAAAAGTCCCTCTTCGCAAATGTGATCCCTCATCGTGAACACGGTGACTTAGTAACCAACCTACGCAAACGCGACCCAGAATCTCGCGAACGCGATGCCTAACAATCTAGTCCTTCGCAAATGCTTCCCATGTCTCGCGAACGCGTAGCTTACCGGAACCCAGCCCTTCGCGAACACGAAGGCCAAAAATGCCTGCAACTGCTGGAACAAAATTTGCAATTTCGCAAAAACCAAAATGGTTCGATTGACCCCTTGAAACTCACCCGAGGCCAACGGAACCTCAACCAAAAGCACCAACACATCCTAAAACCTCATTGAAACTTGTTCCAATCATCAAAACACCTCAAACAATGTCAAATCCACCAATTCACATTGAATTCAAGCCTAAATTTTCTAAAAACATCCGAAATACACTTTCGATAAAAAACTCAACCAAACCACATCCGAAAGACTTGAAATTTTGCACACACATCCCAAATGACAAAACGAAGCTACTACAACTTTCGGAATTCCATTCTGACTCTCGAATCAAAATCTCACCTACCAACCGGAAATTGCCAAAATATCAACTTCGCCAATTCAAGCATAATTCTACTACGGAGCTCCAAGATCCATTCCGATCACGCTCTTAAGTCACAAATCACCTCCCGAAGCTAATCGAACCATCGGAACTCACATCAGATCCCTCTAACACATAAGCTAACATTCGGTTGACTTTTTCAACTTAAACCTTCTTAAAAGAGACTAAGTGTCTCATATATTAGCAAATCCTCTTCGAACACAAACTAATAAACTCGATCACATAAAACATAGATAACGAAACATAAAGAAGCAAAAATAGGGGAAACAGAGCGATAAATCATGAGACAACTGGCCGGGTCATCACATCCTGCCCAACTTAAACAAACGTTCGTCCTCGAACGAGTCAAGAAACATACCCGAAGCCTCAAACAGGTGGGGATATCTACTCCGCATCTCACGTTCGATCTCCCAGGTAACCTCCATGGGCCGACCTCTCCACTGTACCTTCACGGAAGCTACATCCTTTGACCTCAACTTCCGAATCTGACGCTCCAAAATGGATGCTGGCTCTACATCATAAGTCAAATCACCCTCCAACTGAACCGTACTAAAATCCAAAACATGGGACGGGTCTCAAATATACTTCTAGATCATAGATATATGGAAAATTATATGCACACTCGACAATCTGGGTGGCAAGGAAAGCTTATAAGCCACCTCCCCAATCCTCCGAAGTACCTCAAAAGGCCCAATGAACTGCGGACTCAACTTCCCTTTCTTTACGAATCTCATAACACCCTTCGTGGGCAAATTTTTCAACGGGACCTTATCACCAAGCATATAGGACACATCTCGAACCTTCCTGTCCGCATAACTCTTCTGCCTCGACTGCGTCGTATGAAGTCTCTCCTGAATTACCTTCACTTTATCTAAAGCATCCTGAACCAAATTTGTCCCCAATAGCCTAGCCTCTCCGGCTTGAACCAACCAACTGGAGATCTACACCGCCTCTAGTACAAAGCCTCATATGGAGCCATCTGAATACTCGACTAGTAGTTGTTGTTGTAGGCAAACTCTGCAAGCGGTAGAAACCGATCCCATGACCCTTCGAAATCAATAACCCAGGCACGTAGCATATCCTCCAATATCTGAATGGTGTGCTCGAACTGCCCGTCTTGTATGAGGGTGAAAAGTTGTGCTCAAATGCACCTGAGTACCCAACTCTTGCTGAACAGACTTCCAAAACTGGGAAGTAAACTGAGTGCCCCGATCAGAAATGATGGAAACTGGGACACCATGCAACCGAACAATCTCCCAAATATATATCTCCGCCAACCACTCTGAAGAATAGGTAGTACAAATAGGAATAAAGTGCGCGGACTTGGTCAGCCTATCTACAATCACCCAAATAGCATCGAACTTCTTCAAAGTTCGTGGGAGTCCTGTAACAAAATCCATAGTGATCCTCTCCTACTTCCAATCGGGAATAACCATATGTTGAAGCAAGCCACCCAGTCTCTGATGCTTATACTTCACCTGCTGACAATTGATACACCAAGCTACAAACCCCCACAATATCTTTCTTCATTCTTCTCCACCAGTAGTGCTGCCTCAAATCATGGTACATCTTTTCTGCACCTGGATGAATTGAATACCGTGAGCTATGGGCCTCCTCTAATATCAACTCTCGAAGCCCATCCACATTGGGCACACAAATCTAGCCCTGCATCCTCAACATTCCATCATACCAATGGCCACATCTCTAGCAATGTTGAACTTTGTCCCTAAGGACAAGCAAATGCGGATCATCATACTGGTGCTCTCTGATGCGATCATATAAAGAAGACCGAGATACCACACCAGCCAATACCTGACTGAGCTGAGAAATATCCAACCTCACGAACCGATTGGCCAAAGCTTGGAAATTAACCGCAAGAGGTCTCTCCCCGACTAGAATATATGCCAAACTCCCCATACTCACTGCCTTTTGGCTCAAAGCATTGGCCACCATATTGTCCTTTCCTGGATGGTACAATATAGTGATATCATAATCCTTAAGCAACTCCAACCATCTCTACTGTCTCAAATTAAGATCCCTTTGCTTGAACAAATGCTGAACACTGTGATGATTAGTGAATACCTCACAAGACACATTCGTACAAGTAATGCATCCAAATCTTCAATGGGTGAACTATGGCAGCCAACTCCAAATCATGAACGAGGTAGTTCTTCTCATGGGGCTTCAACTGACGAGAAGCATAAGCAATAACTCTACCCTCCTGCATCAACAAACAACCAATCCCTACTCTTGAAGCATCACAATACACTGTATATGAACCTGAAACCGATGGCAAAACCAACACTGGAGCCTTGGTCAAAGGCATCTTGAACTTCTGAAAGCTCTTCTCACACTCGTCCGACTATAAAAATGGAGCACCCTTCTAAGTCAACTTGGTCAAGGGCGATGCGATAGATGAGAATCCCTGAACAAACCGGTGATAATAGCCTGCCAAACCAAGAAAACTAAGAATCTCGGTAGATGAGGACGGTTTGGGCCAACTCTGCACCACCTCTTCTTCTTTGGATCAACCTGAATCCCCTCAGTGGACACCATGTGTCCCAAGAATACCACTGAACTGAGCCAAAATTCACACTTGGAGAAATTTGCATAAAGATTCTCCTCCCTCAATTACTACAACACAACCCTCAAATGCTCCGCGTGTTCCTCCTGGCTACGTGAATATACAAAAATATCATCAATGAAGACTGTAACAAATGAGTCAAGATAAGGCTGGAACACGATGTTCATCAAATGCATGAACGTTGCTAGGGCATTGGTCAGCCCAAAAGACATAACCAGGAACTCATAATGACCATATCTGGTCCTGAAGGCTATCTTAAAATTATCTGAATCCCTGATCTTCAACTGGTGATAACCCGAACGGAGATCAATCTTGGAGAACACCCTCACTCCCTGAAGCTGGTGGAATAAATCATCAATGCGAGGTAAAGGATACTTGTTCTTAATTGCTACCTTATTCAATTGCCTATAATCAATGCACTTTCTCGTGTGACATCCCTTTTCTTCAAAAACAGAACCGGCCCACCCCAAGGTGACACAACTTGTCACGACCCTAACCTCGAACCCGATCGTTATGGTGCCTCTCGTGAAGACAAGGTTAGCTAGTCCAACATCTCACACCTCTTCAAGCAGTTAATTAACATAAGAAAGTTTAAAACTTGATTTAATAGCAATAGTTTGCGGAATTCAAAGATAACAAAAGTGAAAAAACCATCCCAACAGAGCCCTAATCGGGGTTCACAAGTCACAAGCGTCTACGACAATAAATTCTCAAATGTAATTACAGAGTCTCAATACTATAATAGAAAGTAAAGACATAGATAGAGAGGAGCTCCAGGCTACGGACGCCAGCAGCTACCTAAGTCTCCTAGAAGATCCGCCTGAAGCTGGGATGAGTCAGCACTCGGGAACGGGATTTGCTACGCCTGAATTTGCACACACGGCAGAGAGTAATATGAGTACTCCGACACAGTGAGTAATAAATATAAATAATGGCTAAAAGTAATTAAAACATGTGAAAACACAAAGCATTCTATACCAAAACAGTAGAATAACTTAAAACAGTAAATCAGTAAAGTATCAAGTAAAATCCCTTTTTCAACAAGTAAAATAAGTGATTTGGTAGGTAAATAACAAATAGAAATCTGCCCCTCGGGCAACAACTCAAAATAGCACCAGCCCCTCGGGCTCTCTCTCAGAACGATATCAGCCCCTCGGGCTCACTCTTAGAAAAATATCAGCCCCTCGAGCTCACTCTCAGATCACGATGTGTACCCGCACTCACTGGGAGTATACAGACTCCGAGAGGGGCCCCTTACAGCCCAAGCGCAATATCAAGCCATCTCATGGCATCAAATCTCGGCTCTCGACCTCACATCACTCAAGCCACCTCATGGCGTATATATGTATCTCAGGCCCTCAACCTCATATCACTCAGTGTATCCTAACATCTGGCCCTCGGCCGCACTCAGTCCGAAAATTATCACAAATCCCTCGGGCATTAGTAAAATAGTAGTTCTCAGCCCAAAACATCATTTACAAATATCATTTTAGTCTCAAAATTGAGTAAAAGTGGTTGAATTGTAAAACAGTGAAAAACAGCATGACTGAGTTCAAGTAATAAGTCAATACAGTGAGGAAATAGTGATACAAATCCGCAAAGGGTTCAAATAGTTGGCACGAAGCCTAAATATGACAATCAACCCAACTCATAATGTTAACAAATAAGTTTCAGTCAAATACGCGGTAAAATAATCAATCGGGATGGACCAAGTCACAATCCCCAATACCAAACGACCCCACACCCATTATCGAGCGCGTGTCTCACCTCAATATAGCAGTACGATGTGCAAATCCAGGGTTTCAAACCCTCAAAACATCATTTACAATCATTACCCACCTCAAACCGGCTAAATCTATATCTTGCGACCCCTTTGCCCCTCGAATCGGTCTCCACGTGTGTCGAATCTATCCAAAATCAGAACGAATACATCACAATATGCTAGGGGAACAAAGGCCAAGTGAAAACAATCGAAACATACCAAAAATCCCGAAATTAGCAAAATCCGAACCCTGGTCCCACTTCTCGAAACTCAGAAATTTTTACATCAACGGATTCCTTATCTCCCTACGAGTTCATACATATCAAAAGTTCTCCAATCCGACCCCAATTGATCCTCCAAATCTCCAAATCAAATTTCAAAATCCCAAGCCCTAGTTTCTTCCATTTTTAGCTTAAGACCTATGATTTTCTAGCTAGATTTCACAATAGAATTGAGTTTTAGTTCCAAAATTCTTGCCAAACGTTTCTCCTTGAATCCCTCTTTAATCTTCTTCAAAAATTCTTCAAAATGAGCAGCTATATTGGAAAATACGCCCACCTTCGCGAACAAAACATCTTTGAAAACATTCTGCCCAGGCCTGACATTCCTTCTTCGAGAATGCGGCCAAAGCCTCGCATTCGCGAAGCACAAAATTTCCACTGACCAAAATTCCCTCTTCGCGAACGCGATCCCCATCGTGAGCGCGGTGACTTAGATTCACCAACCTACGCGAACGCGACCCAGCATCTCGCAAACGCGATGCCTAATAATCCAGTCCTTTGTGGACGCATCCCATGCCTCGCAAATGCATAGCTTACCAGAACCCAGCCCTTCGTGAACGCGAGATTTCCTTCGCGAATGCGAAGGCCAAAAATGCCTGCAACTGCTGGAACAAAATCTGCAATTTTTCAAAAACCAAAATGGTCCGATTGACCCCTAGAAAATCACCCGAGGCCACCGGGACCTCAACCAAAAGCACCAACACATTCTAAAACCTCATTCAAACTTGTTCCAATCATCAGAATACCTCAAACAACATCAAATCCACCAATTCATGTCGAATTCAAGCCTAAGTTTTTTAAAAACTTCTGAAATACGCTTTCGATAAAAAACCCAACCAAACCACATTTGAATGACCTGAAATTTTACGCACACATCCCAAATGACACTATGAAGCTATTGCCACTCTCGAAATTTCATTCCAACCTTTGGATTAAAATCTCACCTACCAACCGAAAATCGCCAAAATATCAACTTCGCCAATTCAAGCCTAATTCTACTCCGGACCTCCAAAACCCATTCCGATCACGCTTCTAAGTCAAAAATTATTTCCCGAAGCTAACTGAACCATGGGAACTCACATCCGAGCCCTCCAACACATAAGTCAATATTATGTTGACTTTTCCAACTTAAACCTTCTTAAAAGAGACTAAGTGTCTCATATCTTTGCAAATCCTCTCCAAATACAAACTAATCAACTCGATCACATAAAATACAGATAACGAAACATAAAGAAGAAGAAATGGGATAAACGAAGCGGTAACTCATGAGACGACTGGTCGGGTCGTCACAATTAACAAACTTGACACACAATGAGTGATGTTATTAAAGTAAAATTTTGATGTTGAATGATGTTATAAACTTATTATATTTCGTAATCTTAAGTTGTATTATTGGAACTTATTTTTATTACGTTGAAATTTGACATATGGTTTATTTTTTGCATTTTAAATTGTGTTACATTTATGGTTCAATTTTAATTGTTTTAATAGTATTGGCTTGTTATTTCACATTGCATGTTGTTCATTTTTAGTTAGAATTGATTAGTTTTGTCAAATATTTGAATAATGTTATGACATTATATTTATAATTATTAATTTATTTTATAAAACATGCATTTCATAATGTTCTTACAAGACGTATGTTTTAGTTTTTATAATTAATTAAACTAAATATTATTAATTAAAAATACAGGTAAGTTATTTTTACAATATTAGTTATAAATATATAATTACTAATTAATATATATTTAAGAAAAATATGCATCTTAAATATAAAATCCAATAACATTTATACTTAAAAAAATTATTTATAGGCATATTTTTTGTTATATTAAATTGCAAATTTTGATAATTATTTCTTTTAAATTTAATCTAACACTATAATTACACTTGTGCAACAAAACAGTACGCTTCTAATTATATTGTAATTACGTTACAACAAATAAACTAGTCGTCGTAATTATAATATTGTAAAATTACTAGGTTGTATAATTACTATCCTAATAATTACACAAATTTAAATACCTGATTGTCTTCCAAACAGACCCTAAAAGATGAAATACAGATTAGTCAAACATAAATTTATTTAATTTTCTATCATTTACAAAAATCTAAACTCTATATAGGACACCTTTATGTAGTTTGTCAATTTTATAATTTTCTTGGTAAAAAATCACGAAATTTAGACGTTACACTAATGTTCAAATTTGAGTTTATTTTTGGAAGTCAACTGAGAGAAGGAGCCAACAATTTGAAGCAAAATGCCAGCTGCAGTAAAAGAAAAGGTCAAATTATACTTCAATACCACATAAAAGGAGGGTGATAGTGTAATGTTCAATTTTCACGTGCACTAGATTATCGAAGGAACTGATTCTTTTATATATTACATACACTACAGTTGAGGAATAAAGAAAATAAGAACGCAATAATTTTTACGTGGAAAACACCTGGCTAAAAGGTGAAAAAACACGACCTACTACCCTATAGGAGTTTTCCAAACACTTCATATCACGATCCAATTCCATTATAGGCCGTGATGGCGCCCAAAACCGTTGTTAGGAAATCCAACACTAATCAAATAGTGATTTTCCTTTTTTAAATAAACTAATAAGTGATAACTTTTACTTATTTGTTAAAAGATTTAGAAATTTGCAAGTGTAACATAAGTAAATGGGAGCAATAAGTACGAATCGTAATCAGATAAGCAAACCAAAATCATAAGTCTACTAGTGTGTGTATCAAGACCTAGTGTCACAAGTATATGGGAAATCTAGTAGAATATACAAAAGAATGCTAGCCTACTATCTGAAAGGAAATAGACAGAAAATAAAGCATAAGAGAGACTCTAGCTGCTGCAGAACGACTCAAAAGGGCATCTCAATAGGAAGTCTCGAGCAGGGGAATCAAGTCTACGCTCTGGAATGGTGGCCAGATACACCTGCCTTAAATCCTGTACAATCAAGTACAAAAGTGTAGCTTGAATGTACCTAGTAAGCATCTAGTCTAACCTCGAAGAAATAGTGACAAGGGGTCGACTTCGACACTTACTAGGGCCAACAGTATAATAATATGTGATTCTAATAAAGCATAATATATAGAGCTTTGAACAATTTTTTTTTATCATATTTAAGAACCTAAAACACTTCATTTAAAATAAATAATCTCTAAAAAAATAAATTTGTACCAATTATAAAAAGGGCTTCCAGTTCTATTATCACACACAAATTTCACCGAGGACGTTCAGCTCGATCCAACATAAAACGTAAAATGTGCAATGTCAATGGTCGAATAGCACGAACCATAGATGCATAACCATAGATGCATCTATTAACCTACTGAGATGAATGACCCGCTCTCATAAGAGTAGTGGAAATAGTCACCCCCTTCGTGGAATATACTTGCACGCAGTTCAATATAAATATAATATAAATTTTCTCAATTCTTTTCAAAATAATAATTTACTTGAAATCTTAAAGTCCTCAACGTATTTCCATTATATGCAAATCAACAATTATGATCCGATAACAATATCCACAAAGTATGGTGTAAGCCTAAAACTACTTGAACATAACAGGAATAGTAGCTACATACATACTCTAGTCACTTCGTGCGTACGTAGCCCCTCACAAATAATCACATATTAATTAAGTTCACCTATGGAGAAATTTTCCTATTACATGGTTATAAAAGTGACTTACCTCATCTCGGGGCCTATTTTCCGGTCCAAGTTTATGCGCAAGCCCTCAATTTGGGTACTGATCAATCCAAAACTTTCCAAATAGTGTAAAAACTATTCAATATAGGTTTAAAAGTTCATGTCCCAACTATTAAAGTAATTTCTCAACTCTAATTACAAGATTTCTAAAATTCATCCCCAGGACCACGTGCCTGAATTCCAGAAATTTTCGAAGAAAGTCGTTACCCATAACCTTAGGAACATAAATATATGATTTTCAAAAAGTTCCACAATCATTTTTGTGGTAAAATCTCATTATTATAAAAAATATAGGTTTTCCTCTAAACCCATGATTTTCACTAATTTACATGTTATAATCTACCCATAAAGTATGCATTATACTCACATTAGGTAGAAATTACATACCTTACAAAGCTAGGTCAAAATTTCCTCCTTAAAAGCTCTCAAATCGCCCAAGAGAGTAATAAATGACCCAAAAAATAACTAAGTCCCATTTTTAAAACTCACTGCACAGCTTCCTCATTCATCGCAAATGCGTAAGGGGCCACGCCTTCGCTAAGGAAAAGGCTCAGACCCCCTGGAGGCTCTACATCACGAACGCGACCAAGGTTTCGCGAACGCAAAGGTTGGCTTGGCCTACCATTTGGGAACGCGGAGAACAAAGCAGCCCAGCCCAGGCTACTCTACATGAATGTGAGTCACCTCACGCGAACACAAAGGTGATCGGACCCAGACCTTCGCGAACGCGTAGCACATTTTCCCTCAGTTCCAATTTCTGGTTTCTCATACTTTGCTCTGAGGGGTCCAAACTTGCTCGAGCCATCAGGACCCCGTCCAAAGGGACTAGTAGGTCTATAATCATAATATGGACTTTCTCAAACTCTAGAAATGCGAAAAATAACAACAAAACCATGAATCATACCTCAAAAACAAATTGAATCAAAGTTTAAACTTCAAGTTTTCCAATTCTCCGAATGCACTGAATCATACTTAGATTACTCAGAATGACACCAAATTTTGCGTGCAAGTATTAAATGACATTATAGAACTATTCTCAATCACGAAATTCAATTCAGACCTCGATATCACTAAAACCCGATCCAAACCAAATTTAAAGAACTTCAAAATTCTTCAAGAACTAAATTTCACTATTATGCGCCAATACGCTCCCGAGTCATCAGAAACCCGATCCGAACAAATACCCAAGTCCGAAATCATCATATGTTCTGGGGTATTTTACTTAAAATATTGATCGAAGTCAAACGTGGCCTTTTAAGCCAACCTTAAGGAACCAAGTGTTCTGATTTCAACCCGAACACTTCCAAATCCTGAACTAACCATCCCCGCAAGTCATAAATTAGTAAAACCAAGTACGGGAAGTCTTATTTAGGGGAGAGAGGTTCTAGAAAGTTGTTTAACAACCATTCGGGTCGTTACATTCTTCACCTCTAAAACAAACGTTCGTCTTCGAATGGGTTTAGATTCATAACTGAAGTGTTGACTAAGTGTGGATATCTTCTCCTCATGTCCTCCTCGGACTCCCGGGTCACCTTCTCGACTGGTGTCATACCTCCTTTTTACACACCTGCCCCGAAAGATAATGTATAAGGGAGTTTTTCCATTTAAAGTAATATAATTCGAAATAGGATTATTTATTTTTAGAGTCGCCACTTGGGATAGGATTGGCTTTTGGTGTCCCAAGTCACCGGTTTAACTTGAATCCCAAATCAAAAAAAATTTCGACTTCCCAGTTGGAGTCTGCGAACCAGAAATTCTGAATAAGGAATTCTGTTGACCCGAGGGAAGGTGTTAGGCACCCCCGGGTCCCGTGGTTCTAACACGGTCGCTTAAATTGTTATAATTGCTAAATATCTAATTTTAATACATGTTGTAACTTATCTGCTTTTTAACTTTAAATTGCTTTTATTTTATTTTTAAAGAGAATTGCAACGTCGTGAAAATGCATCTCGAACCACGTCACATAAATGCACCCGCGGTTTTTGACACATTTTAACTTCGTTGAGATTTAGATTTTGGTCGCATAAATGTGCACCCGTATTGAGGAAGGTAGAATTATTTAAGAAAAAGTGTGCCCAAAGCGACTAACATATTATTAACTTTGTGGGAGGCTATGAAATTCGCTAAATGGCGCGTCTCGAATTCTAAGGATTTTAATATGAACATTTAAATAGGGCCCCGCAATTTATGCATTATGTTTGGCGGGGCTCATCTCATTTTAATATTTAAAGGCCAACCTAAAACAAACTATGATTTTCTATTTAATTTGTCTCTAACAAGGCCTAATTAATTAGTTATGCGAATCAATTACTAGGAGTATTCAAAGGGGCTCAAGTCTTAAGTCCCAAATTTAAACAAGTAAAATGGACCTTCAGCATGTTGGGCCTCAAAACTTGGCCCAATCCCTGTAGCATGAAGCTGCCCGGCAATTGGGCTTCAGTAAAGTTCAGTCGGATCAGACATAAGTTGGGCTTTTCCTATTGAGAAGCTGGGCTAAACGTCGGTCCAGTCTTAGCCCAAATAACATAGATCAAGCTCCAACTCCTATTTGATTATTAGTGAAATTCTTAGTGTTAACTGAATGATGATTTAATACATACGACTACTAGTCAATGTCTGGACCAACCAAACAGTAGGAACATATTCATTAGCATACAGAATTAATAGCTCATCTGTTAAATCCATATTATGCTTGAGACCTAATTTTTTTTTGCTTGAATGAAATGCCAAAAAAAAAGAGGAGATTGAATCATTTTCATACCTGAACTGACCTTTACTTATCCTATTTGAGTTTCAAACGAAAATCCAGCAAACACAACACATTTAAGTACAAACTTTATTGAAACAGCTTCCACAATTATGAACAAACACTCCAAGTCCGAAATCTGATTTTACAATCATGCCTTTCGAATGTTGAACTATTAACTACAAGTGAAAACTCACAATCAGCTTCTATATGTATGTTGTTGCCAATACCAACAATTAACCTAATCACTAAACACAATTACCCTATGCTAATTAACAGTCCAATACAAACTAGCAGTCTCAAAACAGTCCAAATCAATTTAAAACAGTCCTAATCATACAGTCCAAGTTTCTATTGTTCATGTAATATAAACCAAATAATTAACATCCACTAACATCTATTTAACTACAAGCAACAGGAAACATCCAATGAACGTAGATCTGATGAACACTTTGTATTTCAACTCCAATTCAAAGCTACATCGAGGTGAATTCAAAGATATGTACCTGGAATTTGAAATACAACAAGGAAAAGGAGAGGTCAGCAGCAGTGTGAGGTAAACACAGTCTCAAACAGCAAAAGATAGCATCAGCTATTTTAGCTTAGAATCCAGTGGAACCAGCAATGAAAAAACACCAGCAAATAGACTAAAAATTGACTGAACCAAACAAATTCAGCTTGAAATCACCAAAATACCTCAAATACACCCCAAAAAGAGCTCAGATTTGACCCAAGACACTTCTGAAACTTCAGCACTTAAATGTCAAGCTAAAAGATGAGAATTACTATCTAGAGCTCAAAATTAACATAGAAAATCTAATGAAACAGTGTTTTTGTGGAGTTTTCTACTGGTTTTCTCTTTTTGTTTTTTTGATTTTTTGAAGGACTTAAGATCTAAGAGAAGTTTTGAATTATAAGAGTTCATATGTTGAACTTCTTTGATTTGAAATTCAAAATTGGATGCTATAGCTTGCAGGAGAGGTTTTTGGGGAAATTTTTTAGAGGCTGAAATTTTTTTTTGGAGATTTTTCAGATCTGAAAACTTGTGAAAGAAGGCATGGGGACTGCCTTTTATAGGCAGAAAATCAGGGGGAAGCTTCTAGATTTCATTACTCATTTTTCCCCTCTTTTTATTTTCAGATTTTATTCATTAGTCCTAAAGTTTTGACTTGTTTCTCAAGCTACTGCATTAAGTTTCTAAAATTAGAATTGAGGCCCTATTCTAGAAGATCCTAGAAGATTCTAGCTTCAACTACAACATTAGTCTCTACCTTGGAGTGCATATTCTACCCTTGCTTTTAATCTAAAATTACTATCTAATCCTAGTTCCTATTATCTTGATAAGACTAACTATGGTTAGTTATTCAACAAGATTAAAAAGTCCAGCTAAATTTACCCTAAAATTGAACTAATCCCTCAAACTAATTAATCAAAACCTAAAATTGAATCTAACTAGAATGTTAATCCAACAGAGATTCAGTAATTCACAAATAAAACTAAGGCCGAATTATTGATAACAATCAAGAATTATTCAATCAAAATCAACAGAAAATCAAAGTAAAAACAGAACAAAATTAATCCAAACTAAAAGACTAAAATAAAACAACATGAATAAACCTTTTCTGATACTTAGTTCCCCATTACTTACACTAAAATCTAACAAACTGATGACAATTAACACATCGTTATACACAGTGTTCCCTATTACTTATACTAGCATGCCAACAGAAACCTAATTAGATACTTAGACCTAAAATTGAAATATTTCTAAACCTAAACTAATTGACTTGAAACCAACATATGTAGACTAAAATCAACATGATTTTAACTCGAAACTCAGAAAAGGAAAGAAAAGAAAGATGAAGAGACAAGTGGATTGATTAAAAAGGAGTAAATGAGAAAATCTTACCTAATTAACACGACCTGAGACAAACTCCAACCACACTCAAAACAGAAAAACCTCAAAACTCCGCTCAAGGTTTGGCTTCAGGACCCTAGATTTGAATTTCGACCAATCTTGGAGACCTTTGATAGAGTGTGATGTTGAATGTTGGATGTGGGGGACAAGGTGATTACAGGGTGTGATTTTGGGATGATTTGACGGCGGCGCCACCTACGAGGAAAAGTTGGGCGACGCTAGGGTTCTTGGCTTCAAGCCTAGATTCGAAGGCATATTTGAAGGACACTGATATTGCATTGGGATGTAGGAACTGAGGAGATACTAGGGTGTTCATTTTAAGGGGTTTAGACATCGGCGCCGCCATCAATGGGGTTAGAGAACGTGGCAGCTGGCTTTAGGGTTTTCTAAAAGGGGTGAACGAAGGAGACGAGTTTCAGGGGGAGGGGGTCCCTTTCGGACACTGTTACAGTGTCACCTTAAGCAGTTCCCAGCCGTCGATCCCACGAGATCGAACGACTCTCATCACAGCCCAACGAAACGGGGTCGTTTCGTGATAGTGGGAATTGGGACCGGGTTTAGGGGGTGATTTGGGCTGGGTTGATTTTTGGGAATTTTATGGCTTTGGGCTGGCTTGACAGTGGCCCAAATGGCCAGCCCTTTGCCTTTTTATTTTAATTTCTTTTGTTTGTTTTGTCTTCTTTTTTTCCTTTTTATTTATTTAAATTTTGTATTTTATTAAATGCAAAATTAAAAGCAACCAAAAGCTAATTTAATTCTACAATGTGACTGATTAAATTTTCCTAAAATTAACTAAGTCCTAATTTTAAAAGGAAAATTAAACAAAAGTGAAATTAAAGGAACGAAAAATGTACAAAGATTATTTTATTATTTTCTCTTATTTTCAGTGATGTTTAATTATCCTAAAAATCTAAAATTAGGTACTAAATGCAAGTATGCTATTTTGTCATTTTTTATTTTTATGACAACTAAAAATGCACATAACAATGCAAATAAAATACAAAATCATGCAATAAATTCCTAAAAATTCAAACACTAAAACAAAGATTCTACTTTTAATGAATTCTATAAGAGTAATTTAAGCATGGAAAAAATCACGTGCTCACAACTGGTTGTCCTCTCAACTAAACCTTTACCGCGGAAATTCTCTTGGATCTCAACTGGCGATCCTGTCTAGCAACAATAACATCTAGCTCCTCCTCATAACCCAAGTTCTTATCTAGTTGAATAGTACTGAAGTTTAACACATGAGACAAGTCGCTGTGATATCTCCAGAGCATTGACAGGTAAAAAACTTGATGAACCCCTAATAGGCTGGAATGTAAAGTAAGCTCATAAGCTCCCCAACTCGCCTCAACACCTCAAATGGGCCTATAAACCTTAGGCTCAACTTGTCCTTTTTTCTAAATCTCATAATACCCTTCATCGGTGAGACATTCAAAAGAACCTTTTCTCCGACATAAATGATACATCACACACCTTTTGATCCGCGTAGCTCTTCTGTCAAGACAGTGTTGTGCTAAGTCACTCTTGGATCAACTTTACCGTTTCCAAGGCATCCTTTACCAAATCAGTACCATATAACTTAGCCTCGCCGGGCTCAAACCACCTGATAGAAAAACAACAATGCCGACCATATAAATCTTCAAATTGAGCCATCTCAATGCTAGACTAATAACTGTTATTGTAAGAAAAGTCAGTCAAAGGAAAGAATTGATCCCACTGTCCCCTAAAGTCAATCACACATGCTCTTAACATGTCCTCCAATATTTGAACTATCCGCTCTGACTGTCCGTCAGTCTGTGGATGAAAAGTTGTGCTGAGCTCTACACGGGTCCCCAACTCACTCTATAGGGCTCTCTAGAAATGTGAAGTGAAATGAGGACCTCTATTTGATATGATAGAAACATGCACACTATGCAATCGAACTATCTCCCGAATATAAATCTGGGACAACTTCTCTAAAGTATATGTAGTCATAATCGGAATGAAAGGTGACGACTTGGTCAACCTATCGACAATGACCCAAACTGCATCAAACTTCTGCAGGGACCACGGAAATCCAACTACGAAATCTATGGTAATGCGTTCCTATTTCTACTCAGGTATAGTCATCTGCTGAAGTAGGGAACCTAGCCTCTAGTGCTCATACTAGACCTGCTAGAAATTTAGGCACCTAGCCACATACTCAACTATGTCTTTCTTCATCCACCGCCACCAATAATGTTGCCTCAGGTCACGATACATCTTTATAGCACCTGGATGGATAGAATGCCAAGAACTTTGTGCCTCTTCTAGAATCTTCTCCCTCAAGCCATCGACATTAGGAACACATAGACGACCCTGGAGTCATATCACACCATCCTCGCCCATAGAAACCTCCTTGGCACCACCTTGTAATACTGTCTCTCTGAGGACTGCCAAATGCAGATCATCAAACTGTCGAGCCTTGATCTTCTCCCGTAGTAAAGACAAGGCAACAACACATGCAAGAACTTGGCTGGCCTATGAAATGTCTAACCTTACAAGTCTGTTAGCCAACAACTGAATGTCCAAAGCTAGTGTCATGTCCTCTGCTGAAATGAATGTCAAGCTACACATACTCTTTGCCTTCCCGCTTAAGGCATTAGCGATCATATTTGCCTTGTCCGAATGATAAAGAATGGTGATTTCATAATCCTTTAGTAACTCAAGCCATCTACTCTACCTCAAATTGAGATCCCTGTCGCGCCCCCTTTTTCTTGCGAAATCGGGTTTATGACATTTGGAAGGACAACTCGTTCCCTTTTGGAAATTGAGTTTAAGAGAATTGAAGAGTAGCCACCCAATAATTAAAGTGAATTAGGACACTAAGAAGGGTTTTTGTTTGGATAACCAGAGATAGGGTAAGGACTTGAAATTATTTCAAGGGGAAGGTGTTAGGCACCTCTCAGAATCCACTAGTGTGGTTCGCGGCCAAGATATGGTTGTGACTTTAAGTACAAATAACATGTAATAAATTAAGATTTTCAAATAAGAGCAGATTTCACAAAATGGTTTCAAATCTGATGAAGTTAAAAGAAATGGAAGAAAAGCTGAATTTTGAGGAAGAAAACAGTTTGAAATTTGAAAATAAATAATAAAATAAACAAGTAAAGAGAGGGGGGGTCCTAGGTTTATAAATAATATAGATCACCCCACACAACACCCGGTAATCACTTATACACGTGATGTTATCGCTTGGTCGTCATATCCATATCTACCATTTCCCACCCCGTTAAGGTATTAAACGCGGAATGGTCTCATTTTACTTATGGCATGATATTACTCGCCCCAATCCTATCAGTTCCGGAGGAATTTGGGACTACTAATCCTAAAAGGGAAGGGGTATAAAGGTTTTATAATTTTAAAAGGACAAAATTCTAAGGTGACAATCAAAACACATATATAGAAAGTTTGGGAAAAACACTCAAACAAATAAAGCTCACACAGACCTCCTTAGATCAAAGAAAGAATATAGTTTAGCATGTCTTGCACGTACTAATTAAGGTCTAATTAAAACTTAAAGAGGTTAAGGCAGACTAATTTATTATATAGTTCAGATAAGAAGTCCGGATCAAGCCTTCCTGCTGGTTGTAGTTAATAAAATCTGATTCAGTTTATAATTTTATCCTAAGGCTTGCCTAAGTGTTGGACGGAACCTATAGGCATGATATCTACTAGTTTCAGAAATAAAGAAGAAAACTGATTGCAGATCGATTCAAATTTTTTTTTCTAGTTTTCACATAAGGAGTACAAGTTATGCAATTGATAATGCATTACTAATGACATTTTAAACTTACAAACGAGTAAGGTGATTCAGATTTGATTAGAACCCCTATAGGCATGCTTTCTATGTGTTTGTAGACTTTAAAAAAACTATTGTAGATATTGAGAAGTGAAGAAATCCTACAACATGCTATCTAGGTGTTGCATTTTTTTATTTACGAGCGTGATATTTTATTACATTGGTTATTAGGGCATATGAACATGTTTTCCTAATGAGGGATAAGTATGCAAGAATCAGAAAGGACCAATAGGCATATTATCTACATGCATGTGCATCCTATAGACATGGTGTCTATATATGAGTGCAGAAATTCCAATAGGCATGTTATCTAAATGGGATGCAGAAGTTTTATAAACATGGTAGCTAAATGAGATGCGAAAATCTTATAGGCATGGTAACTATATAAAAATGCATAAGCCTTATAGGCATGGTAACCATATGAAAAATGCACAAGTCTTATAGGCACGGTAACTACATGAAAAATGCAGAAATCTTATATGCATGGTAACTACATGAAAAATGCAAAAATTAAGGATTCTTATAGGCAAGTTATCTACCCATATACATGCATGGTTACCCATCCCTTTTCACTAATCATCCCCAAAAGTTCATTACAAAGTTATTACAATCCAAAGAAAATAAAATAAAGAAAATACATCATAAATTGAAAATTACAACCAAGGAGAGCCTGATTCAGACTTCCTGTATGAAGTGTGAAGCAAAACCAACTCCAAAGATCAATGTTCAAAGCCTTTCTACCACTTGGGTGTGTCAATGTTCCCTAAGAGCTTCTGAAGAACTCCGGGCAGTGCTTACACCCAAATGTATCACCATATTAAGCCAAAGTGCAGCGTGGAAGGGCCAGCCCTCAGGTGTCCAAGTTCAGAGGGAACTCAAGGTCCCAAGGCAAGGCTCACAAGAGAGGGGCATAACTTAGGAACTAAGAGGGAGAGTGCAATTGCAGAATTCCAAGAGGGAAAAGGTAAAGGGAAACAATACACATAGAGATATAAGGAATAGGGAATGGCAAGAGATAAATGCAGGCTAATGGGCATAACCCAACAATGAGAGATTGCACACCCATAAGCCTACTGGGGCATATTGTTTAGAGGTTAGGATCCCCTAAGGGATCAAGTTTAATACATAGACAATAACTTGCATATTGCCATGTTTTAAACTATAACTCAAAACACATAAAGAGAATATGGAAGAGGAGTTTATAACAGAAACAAACAAATGAAATCAACATGCTAGTTTAAGTATTTAAATCTGTAGGAGTAGTAAAGATACAGAGATGTAGAAAGCTGCAAGTAAACACATTGTGGTGATGCTATTAATTAGAATTAGGACATACATGTTTCAAGGAAACAAATAAGAAAAGCAGTAGTCTTGTGAAAGTCAGAATGCAGACAAGAAGAGAGAGTTCTCTTATGTGAGTGTAAAAGTTCAGAAGAATTGTGAATTGTAGTAGTGGAGGATTATTAAAAATTGTGTGAAGTGTGAAAGAAAGTAGTGTACTTATAGTGCAGAAAGTCATGAGGAAATAAGGTAAGAAAATAATTGAAGAGTGATTGTAAATCAATTACATAAGACTCCCTTTAATTAAGGGATTCAGATTCAAACGGGTAAAACCATTTAAAGAAAGGATTTAAATAAACACTTTGTGCAAAGCATGCAATTGAGGGAAAATACATACAGGTTATTCAAGGACAGAGTTTTGACAATACACAGTTTGTGTAAAAAAGGCAAGGAATCAATCAACAGCCATTAAATCACAAAGTCTGAAATTTTGTATGAATGAATCAAGTCATAAAAGAGGAAGAAGGGTTTTACCAAAGTCGAGTCACATAGGAAATCAGTGAAAGATGGAAAGAAATCACTTAAGCTATATTCAGAAGGAAATTTACACTAATAGCAAATTTGAAAACCATTTAGAGGAAAATTCAATCGTATATAAGGAGCATGTGAGCATGAAAGAAGACTGTCGTATAAATTAGCAGAAAAGTCCAGTAACAGAGTTTAGAAGAGTTTATCAAAAGTCAGAATCATATGAAACTCTGAAATTGACCTAAAAGAGTTGGGGGTTTTGAAATAAGAACCCTAGTTCAGGCAAATCACAAAGAGAGAGCAAGCAATTGGATCAAAACATGTATAGAGGTTTCAGAAAAAGAACTGAAGCTTGTATCATGCTTCCTCCACCAACAGAACTCATGAGACATGATAGCAAAGCAACATGCAATCACAGTAGAAGGATTCAAAGAACATAATGGCAAATACTGATAAGAACAGAAGAAGTATGCTTAAAAGGATCTTTCAGGAGATCTTTAACAGCGCTCTGTAGTAGGCAAACAAAAAAAAACTTAAAACTTAGTAGGAAAATGCAGTAGAAGAACACAAAAACACCGAAAAAGTATAGCAGACAGACATATAGGAAAACCAGTAAAATGAACATATAAGAACATGGTAGAGAATACAGTAGGAAAGTCTACGATACCATAGTATAGGAAAACACGATGAGACAAACAAATAAAAGATGATACAAGAACACAGTAGAGGCAAACACACGAATAACAAAAAAAAATCATAAAACACTTAAACACTTTCCAGAAAATCCTAAATCGGAAAAGAAGGGTGTTAAAAGTAATTTTTGAAAGCAAAGCTAGGGAAATCGTTTGAAAACTCAACTAGAGCATATATACACAACAAATCTAGAAAAATCGGAGAGAACCTCGAAGGGTTAGGGTTTCAGAAGAACCATAGAATGAGAAAGGCTTTGAAAAGGTCATTGACCTGAGTCGGAGAGGTCGGAATCAGACTCAAACAACTATAGCACGCCGGAGCAAGGCCAGAGATGACCAGAGAATCTTGAATCGGCAAAGGTCTAAGCACGAACCTTTGAGGTCTGGTCTCAAATCTTCAGGTATCAGGCACATAGGAGTAATAGCAGGTGAGTATAGGACCTCCATGGTCTGAGAAGCCATGGTTTCCGGTGGGTTTCACAGTTGAAGACGGTAGGAGACGAATAGGGTTCCAGGAATATTCGAGAGAGATTGAGAGAAGGAGGTGTTTGGAGGCGGCTGATTAAGTGAAATGATTTTAGGGTTGGGGTGTCTGGAAAATTAAAAAGGAATGGAGGGATCGTGGTCGTTGATCATTTTGATCAACGGCCTGGATAAAAGGGGAGTCGGGAGGGTAAAAATAAATGGGTTAGGGGGTCAGGTAATTTAGGATTTGGGCCGGTCCAATTGAGATTAAAACTGGGGTTAAATGAGGGGTCAATTTGGGCTAAAATTGAAATGAAATAGGACTAGATTTTAAAGAGCCACCTTTCCCTTTTTTTGTTGTAAAAATAGTAAAATGATTTCTTAAAATAAATTAAAGGTGCTAAATTAGTTAATAGTATATAAATATTAGATTAAAAATACTGGAATCAAATTTGTAATTATAAATACAATTAATTCTTAAAATAGGCTAATATTGAAATTAAGTGCAATTTTAGCTTTAAAATACCAAATCAATTTATAAAAATGTGCAAAAATTAACTTAGCTATATTTTGGTATAAATATGAGAACAAAATAACTAAATCACCAAAATGATAATTTTGGAAATAATTATGGATTTTGTACTGTTAAAATAGGGAAATAAATTAGTTTAAAATCTTTTAAAAATTAGAAAAAAAATAATAAAACACTTGGACATGCTTATACATGCATATATATACTATTTTGAAAGTATTTTGCATATAAAAAAATATACAGAAAAAAATTGGGTATCAGCAATCCCTTTCCTTGAACAAATGTTGTAAGCTGCGATGATTAGTGTAAACCTCACATGAGACCCCATAAAGATAATGCCTCCAGATCTTAAGAGCATGAACAATCGCAGCTAACTCAAGGTCTTGAACAAGGTAATTCTTCTCATGAATCTTTAGCTGGCTTGAAGTATATATAATAACTCAACCCTTATGCATTACTACACAACCCAAGCCAATGCATGAAGCATCGCAATATACCGTATGCATCCCCAAGCCGGAAGGCAACACTAGAATTGGTGTTGTAGTCAAAGTTGTCTTGAGCTTCTGAAAGCTCGCATCACAATCATTGGACCAGTGGAATTGATCACCCTTTTGGGTCAATCTAGTCAGAGGGGCTGCAATGGAAGAAAAACCCTGCACAAATCGGTGATTATAACTTGCTAACCCCAAGAAACTCCTGACCTCAGTCACCAAAATGGGATGAGGCCAAATCTGAACTGCCTTAATATTCTTAGGATCAACCTTAATACCCTCTCCTGATATGACATACCCCAAGAATGTCACAGACTCTAGCCAAATCTCACACTTGGAGAACTTAGCATATAGCTTAAGTTCTCTCAATATCTAAAGTACCTCTCAAATGTTGCTCATGCTCCCCCAGGCTACGTGAGTAAATCAAGATGTCATCAATGAAGACAATAACAAAGGAATCAATATAAGGCTTGGACTCTTGGTTCATCAAATCCATAAACATCGTTGGGGGATTAGTCAAGCCGAAGGACATCACAAAAACTCACAATTGCCATATCTAGTACGGAAGGTAGTCTTCGGAACATCTGAGTCCCGAATCTTCAACTAATGGTACCCCGATTTCAAGTTGATCTTAGAAAATACCCTAGCACCCTCCAACTGGTGAAACAAATCATCAATACACTGCAACAAGTACTTGTTCTTGATGGTAACTTTGGTCAATTGGCGGTAATCCATGCACATCAGCATAGTTCCATCTTTCTTCTTCACAAATAACACCGGTGTACCCCAAGGTGATACACTCGGTCTGACAAAACCCATTGCTAATAACTCCTCATGCTGATCCTTCAACTCTTTCAGAGCCATATGGTACGGTGAGATAGATATAGGTTGGGTAATAAGTAGGGATTTGTACCTATTATTTGCTCTCTTCTACTTGTGTTTTGAACCAAAAATGCATGGAGGTATTCCCAAAAACTAATGTAATATGCTTACTTGCTGGAATTGTTCAAATGAGACAAATGAGTCATAATCAACTCATAAAGTAGTCAAAACTGGAACAAAACCCAAGACTGGGCCAACAGATCTGAACCACAGATAGGACAAACAATGCGTGGCCGTAGAAGCCATAACGCTGCCGCTATTAGAAAAATGCGGTCTGCGAAAAGGAGATTAAGAGAGTTGCATTTTTAGGCCAAATTATAAGGGAGGTTTGCGCCAGAAATGTGCGGCCGCAAAAGTCTCACCACGGCCGCGATAGAAATTGTGCAAACCGTGGTGCATAAAGTTCAGAGAGCTTACAACTTGAGCAAAAGAAGGAAGTGCGGTCCGCGTCAAAATTATGTGACCACAGAAGTCCATTACACGGCCACGATTGAAATTATGCGGCACGCAAAACTCATCTGAACCTAGATCCAAATTTGAAGAATGCGGAGTGCGATCAGAATTACGTGGCCGCAAAATAAAGAATGTGGACACGCTCAGAATTACGCGGCCGCACAACCTCTATAGGGGTATTTTTGTCCGAAAATTTTAGCTTAGTATAAATAGATCATTTTGACATTATTAGGTTAAGTTATGTATTAGCAGAGCACGTGAGATGGCTGGATATTCCGTTTTGGGAAAATTTGTACTAGATTATCTTTCAACATTAGATTTTCATCTTTTAATATAGTATTATGAATTTTATCTTTATTTAATCTTTGATTTCTGTTATTTCCATGAGTAGCTAAACCCATATCTAGGGTTGTAACCCAAACCTAATATGGGTATTGGATATTAAGGCTTGAATGTGTATGGATTAGTGATATTTAGCATAGTTCTTGCTAAAACTTTAGAATTGGTGGTTCCAAACACTGATTCATGCCTTAATGACTTAGTCTTTACTTGAGAAAGAGGGACTAAATTTAGGAAAACTAGGCTAACAAGGAATTAGGGTGAACTCAAGAAATTGATAGCCCCAATTAAAGAGTTAAACCTAGAGATACTAATACCCGACTTGAGATAAGATCACTTGAATTGCATTAATACCCATTTCGACTTGAGAAAGCCAAATTGGGCAAAATCACTCAAATTACCGCGAGATATAGAATGAGTACCTAGGTGTGATAGATATATTACAATCCCAATTAATCATGAGCTTGCCCTAGATTTTATTATCCGTCAGATATCCACCTAAGTAGAATTCACAATCCTAATCTCTTTAAACATTTGAAAAACAACAACAAAAATACTAAAGCTAAGTTAGAAGTAGAAATCAAACCTAACATTTGTGGAAGTGTAATTAGAGTCAAAACATGAATTTCGCTTAGATATAAACCTTATTCAAATTATTAATACCCTGTGGATTCAATCCTGACCTGGTTGGGTTAAAACTGCATCGACCATCCTCTCTACTCAATAGTAGTGTAGGCTTGGACACGATCAATTTTTGGTGTTGTTGCCAGGGGAGTTAGGAGGTTTTAGCTATATATCTGATTATTTGTGTGTTTTGTTTTTATTTCCTTCTGTTTTTTCTAATTTTGTGTGTGAATTACTTTAGGTACCAAATGGCTCTTAACAACAAAACCCTCAGAAATTTGCAATTGGGGGAGGAGGCAGATGATGATCAAGTGGATGAGGTTCAACTCAAACCTCAAGTACAAAGGAGAGACCGACTGCCTCATGATAATATCCCAAACCCTCCCCCACCTCCTTCAAGGGCAGCACACAGGGTGTTACCAAATGAAGGCTATACGAGTGTAATAGTCCCCCCTCCCCCGATTAGGGTGAGGAACTTTCAAATAACTAATGTCATGCTTTACACTGCTAGAACAACGGGGTTTCTTCACCGGATCTCCACACCAAAATCCCTATAAGCATATTAAGGATTTTGTTGACACGTGCTGGGGGAGCAAGCAGACTAATGTATCTGAGGACATATTGAGGTTAAGGATTTTCCCATTTTCTCTAAGGGGGAATTCTTTGGATTGGCTAGAGAGTTTATTCAACCATTCCCTCACCACTTGGGATTATTTGGCCAAGAACTTCATCGCAAAGTTATTTTCTCCGGGACATACGACAACGCTGAGAGATGAGATCCCTACTTTTAAACAAGAGCTAAATGAATCGCTTTATGAGATTTGGGAAAGGTATCGAACGATGGTTAAAAATGTACGACCGAAGCCATGATCCAACAAACATTCTACTATGGCATCAATACAACCAACCAATGTGTGGTTAACCAACTCACCGGGGGAACTTCATGAATACGCCATATGCCGAAGCATGTGAAATACTTGATGACACGGCGGATATATCCTCGGCGTGGCAAAGTAGAGCCAATGTGCCACAAGGTGATCCTAATATTATTCACTTACACAAGGAGCTACATGACCACGATCAAGTTATACCCGAGTTGACTACTACCATGAATCAATTGGCCAAATCTCAGTTACAACAAGTTCAAGGGCCAAAATAAGTGAATTGCATGGAAGGAGCGACCATGATGGTCAACAAGAGAAGGCAACAAGGTCAACAAGGTCAAAACTATCCGAATCAATTTGAGCAAAGTGGTAGTGGGTACAATCAAGATTCAATATGTCAACAATTATCAAGGTCAACAGTGCAATGCTCGTAATCAATAACAGTGGAGATCACAGTGAAACCAAGGCAATTGGGGGAACAACAACAATCCAATTTAGGCAACCAAAGTCAACAAGGAAATTGGAATAAAGGCAACGACAACAACCAAGGGAATTGGGGGAACAACAACATTCAACATTGAGGTAATCAAAGAAATCAAGGCAATTGAGGTGGCAACACTAATAGTAATGGGGGAGGCAATAACAATTAATGGGGTTGGCATAACAATAATCAAGGGAATCGGGGGCTAGGCTTTCAAAGGCCTCCAATGTATCAATAACCGAATAACCCACCTCCATATCCATAACAAGGTCCTAGCTCTTCAAACAATGAGATGGGACAGATTGAATCCATGTTTGAGCAAATGATGACGAAAAATGTCGACTCTAATGCCCAATTGGCTTCCCAGAACACTTCTATCTGCAATTTGCAAGTCTAGCTTGGCCAAATTTCTAAGGCTTTGAATACTCGCCCTAAGAGGGCACTACCAAGTGATACGGTAGTAAACCCTAAGGGTGGGAACAATACGGACCATGCTATGGCGGTACTACAAGGAGTGGGAAAGGTGGAGTTACTAGTACCTCAAACTCAAGAAAGAATGTGAATAATGATGTGTTAGATTCAGATGATGATGAGAAAAATAATGATGTGCAAGTGAATGATGAAGTGAGGATAGACATTGATGATAATGTAGAGAAGACACAAAATGATGTGAACCCGTCTAGGGAACATATGATAGACATACCTGAAATAATAGTTCCCAAAGCCAAGGCTCCTTTGCCAAGGCCTCCTCCACCATATCATCAAAGGCTCGCAAAGAAAAACAATGAAAACTAATTCAAGAAATTCATTGATATGATAAAAAGTTTGTCTATAAATGTGCCTTTGGTTGAAGCTCTAGAACAAATTTCGGGATATGCCAAGTTCATGAAAGAATTGGTAACAAAGAACAGATCAATGAACTATGAAATGATCAAAATGACACATCAAGTGAGTGCCGTTGTGCACTCAATGGCTCCAAAGTTGGTGCCTTTACAATCCCATGAAATATTGGTAGTGCCGATTTCACCAAAAACTTGATGCCCTATTCTGTGTTCAAGCATTGGGCATTATGCAACCAAGACCTACATCCATGAGGTTACAATGGGAGACAGGACAATGAAGAGGCCATTGGGGATAATTGATGATGTGCTTGTTCGGGTCGACAAGTTCATACTTCCCGTAGATTTTGTAATACTTGAATGTGAGGTTGACTACGAGGTGCCAATCATATTGGGGAGACCTTTACTAGCTACATGGAAGGCTTTAGTTGATGTGGAAGCTGGTGAGCTCATCTTCTGGGTGGGCGATAAAAAAGTCGTGCTCCATGTTTACAAGTCAATGAGGTAGCCTAATAGCAATGAAGTGTGTTCGTTTTTGGATCTTGTGACTGAAGTGATTATTGATGACACAAGTGTTGTGATTAATGTGGAAGACCCATTGGAAGCTATGTTATTGAATCATGATGTGAATGAGAAGGAAGACTTGGTAGAATATGTCAATGCTTTGCAATGAATGGGTTCATACACATATGAGCCCCAAATATTTTCAGTGGACCTTGAGATCCAGAAGACTCCGCCAGCAAATCCCTCAATCGAGGAGCCTCCCACATTGGAGTTGAAGCCCTTGCCTACACACTGTAACACCCCGTAAATTTGAACCAGTTGTGGATGCATTAAATGAGTATTAACGTGATGGTTATCAATTAGATATAATAATAAGTGTAAGAGGCATATCATAACTGATTTGCGGTTTCAAGGAGAGACCTAAGTCTAATCCAAGTTGAAAAATTACATAAGAGACTAAAATTCCAAATGAGTACGCACAATCGTTCGTTATGTGACGCACGGCCCATCAAATGACACACAACCTATCAAATGAAATGTCTTGGAGTCTAGTTCCTAACACTTTAAACTATTCGTTATTTGGACATCCCTACAAGAAGTTATGGTCAAATTACCAAAATCAATCTACCCAGCTATTTTGGCATACAGCGAAGTGAGACACGCTTTGCCAGAATGGGCGCAGATCCCGCCTTCCCTTGAAGGGGTTGGACAGAGAAGTGAGGCTCACTTCGCCAAACTGGAAGCAGCCCATCTAGGATCTTTTTAAGCAAATTCGTGGGTTCACTTCCCCTATTTCTTTTGAATGAATTTTAGGGTTTTCCTCCACTCTCTCAAGACCTCCAACCCCTCCCATATTAAAGGTAAGAAATCCACCATTATCTTATTGTGAATTCCATAATTACACAAGTATTGATGAATCTACATATAAATTACTTAGATCTTCAAGAGATTTCTTCAAGACCTCAAAGGAGGGTTTTGCAAGATTTCTTTCAAAAAGGTAATGTCTTTACCCTCTAATTGTTTCTAGAATTGGATTAATGATTATAGACTCTAGTTCATGAGATATGAGTTGATTGGTTTGATAGAAAAGCGTGGATGGTTATAGGTTTGGGTTGGTGATGGTTGATTATTAGTTAAGATTGTTGTTTACCGTATGGGTGATAAAGAAAGGTATCAATTATAATAATTTGAGGTTTTAGAATTTATCTAGGAGCAAAAGAATGGATTTTTAGGTGAAGAAACACCATTAATGAGGGTTATGAAGCTTTATGCTCACCAAGTGTTTGATAAAATGCCTAAGAGACCAAAACATGAGTATTTTTGTCTAATATGGAATCCCTTTGACTTGTATTGCTATAGATTAAAGTTGAAAGGGTTGGCAAATATTGTATTATCCTCAAGACAAGGAAGTTAAGGTATGTGAGGCTAGCTCTCTGTGTTTGGGAGTTTTAATGATTCTCCATACACTACGTGTCTTTTACAACGTTATTAATTGCCTCTGAATTATAGTTAAGCTTAGTTCCTTGAATAGTTGCATAACTTTTATTCTCTAGCTTCATAACTCATTCATAACATTCATCCTGAATGTTATCAGTGTGTATTAAATATAGACTTGATTTTGATGCCCCCAAGTCTCAGCATAGATTACTCAGTATGTCATAAACAATTGAAGTTTCAGTGTTCATAATTCGTTCAAGAATACATGTCTTAGTATAGTCTTGTTCAGTATTCCAGTATTATGTAACTTAGTGTGATTTATTATTCCAGTATCATGTAACTCAATATGATTCAGTATTTCAGTATCATCTATTGCAGTATGATTCATAGTTACTGATTTTAAATCCCTGAATGTTGAACACCTATATTTGGGCATGAGGCCATTGTTTATACTTTATGCATATTTGGGCCTGAGGCCGTAGTTGATGCTTTATGCATTTTGGGCCTGAGGCTGTAGTTATGTATACGTATACTTGGGCTTGAGGCCTTAGCTTATGCATATATATAGTGGCCCGAGGCCGTAGCTCATTCAGATAAATAGGTTGTTCATCATTCAGAAGATGGAGTATTCATATCCTTACTTCCTTTGTTCAGTTCAATTATTAGTTATCATTTCAGTTATCAGTTATTATTTCATATACCAGTTATCAATTCAGTTATAAGTTGAGTTATCATTTCAGTTTCAGTTTCAATAGTTATCATTTTAGTTATCAATTATTAGTTTAGTTTCAGTTTCATCATTTATAATTCTTTCATTAGTTCCTTTACATATCAGTGCAATTAAAATGTACTGACATCCCTTTTGCCCAGGGCCTGTGTCTCACAATGTAGGTAATGATTTACAAGTTGATGATTCAGAGCGCTAGGATTCTGGTACCAGCTATTTGGTTATTACTAGTTCTTCCGGGCATTAAGATTACCTTACAGCCTTCAATATTTTCAGCAAGTCAGTATTTTCAATACTTCAATAGAGGCTCCATAGACTAGAATAACAATTAGACAGCATCACAAGATCCTTATATTAAGCAATATTGGCTACAGACATGTTTCAGACTTGTATTAGTGTTTCCACACATTGATCTTTATCATTCAGACTTCCAGTATATCAGCATGTGTTAGTTTATCTTCTACATTTAGTATGTTACGATATCATCTATTGATTCATCCAACTAGTTGGTTTTCTCGATCACATGTAGTCAGGCACCGAGTGTTGTGTTACGTCCAAGCCCAAGTTCGGGGCGTGACACATACCTCAAGTATGATTTCTTAGGCCCTTGTTCCACTTTACCGGTTATTCTTTCCTCGTGCTTAACTAACTTGTAGGTAGATGCCACCCTTGCGGTACTTAGAAGGAGAAAGAAGGCAATATGTTGGACATTGAAGGATATTTGGGGTATAAGCCCCGCCTTTTGCATGCACAAAATCATATTGGAGGAGGATTTCAAACCCTCTATGTAACATCAAAGAAGATTGAATGAGGCCATGAAAGAGATAGTTAACAAAGAGATAATCAAATGGTTGGATTCTGAGGTTGTCCACCATATTTCTGATAGGTCATGGACTTTACCGGTACAGTGTGTCCCAAAGAAGGGGGGCATGACTGTGATTACAAATGACAACAATGAGCTGATCCCCACAAGAACTGTCACCGGTTAGACAGTATTCATGGATTTCAAAAAGCTCAACAAACTGACTCGGAAAGACCATTTTTTGCTTTCATTTCTTGATTAGATGTTGTATAAGTTAGCCAAATGTGCTTATTATTGTTTCTTGGATGGCTATTCAGGATATAACCAAATTCTTATTGCACCTGAATACCAAGAGAAGACCAACTTCACTTGTCTGTATGGCACGTTTGGCTTATGTAATGCACCAACCACTTTTCAGCGATATAGGATGGCAATATTCATAGATATGGTGGAGGACTTCCTTGAGGTTTTCACGGATGATTTTTCTATTGTGGGGGATTTTTTTGAAAAGTGTTTGAATAATCTTGATATGGTCTTGGCACATTGTGAAGAGACCAACCTGGTGCTTAATTGGGAGAAGTGTAACTTTATTGAGGAGGGCATTTTCCTCGACCATAAGATCTCAAAAAAATTGTATTGAAGTGGATAAAGCAAAAATTGAAGTGATATCAAAACATCCTCCTCCTACTTCCGTCAAAGGAGTGAGGAGCTTTCTAGGTCATGCGGGGTTTTACCGTCGGTTCATCAAGGATTTCTCAAAGGTGGTCAATCCCTTGTGCACATTGTTGGAAAAAAGATGCAAAATTTGTGTTCAATGATGATTGTATGAAGGCATTTGAGCTACTCAAGTATAGGTTGACTACCACTCCCATTATTACTATACCACATTGGAGCTTACCATTTGAGCTCATGTGTGATGCTAGTGACAAGGCGGTAGGAGCAGTGTTGGGTCAAAGAATCAACAAGATATTCTATCCGTTCTAAGATGCTAGTAAGACCATGAACGACACCCAAGTCAACTATACTGTGATCGGGAAAGAACTCTTAGCCATTGTCTTTGCTATGGAGAAGTTTCGCTCATACCTCATGGGTACCAAAGTGATTGCTCATACAATCATGTGGCACTTCGTTATTTGATGAGTAAAAAGGAGTCAAAGGCTAGATTGATGCAGTGGATACTTCTTCTACAAATATTTGATCTTGAAATCATAGACCAAAAAGGGAGTGAGAATCAAGTAAAGGACCACTTGTCCTATTTGGAAGAGGAGGGAAGTCCCCATGATAATGATTCATTTCCGGATGTAAAACTCATCTCTATGTCTTCGACCGAGAAGCGTCGGTTCGCCGATATGGCTAACTAACTTGTAAGAGGCATTGTCCCAAATGAGTTCTGTTCAAACCAAAGGAAGAAGCTCAAACGAGACTTCTTGGATTATTATTGGGATGAGCCATATCTTTTCAAAACTTTTACTGATGGTGTTATTCGAAGATGTGTTCCTGAAGAAGAGCAATTGGGTATTCTTGAAGCTTGCCATTCCTCTCCTTATGGTGGTCACCATGGTAGGACGAGAACTCCTACAAAGGTTCTAAATTTTGTATTCTATTGGCCTACCTTCTACAAAGATGCTAGAGAGCTTGTAAAGTGATGTGACGATTGCCAAAGAGCTGGTGGGATTTCCAAGAAGAATGAGATGCCTCTCACCACCATCCTTGAGATTGATATTTTTGATGTATGGGCTTCGTGTGAGAATACCTGTATTCTTGTTGTTGTGGATTACATTTCCAAATGGGTCAAAGTTGTGGCTTTGCCCAACAATGAAGTACGGAGTGTGGTGGCCTTATTGAAGAAAAATATATTCTCCAGGTTCGGCACCCCAAGGGCCATCATTAGTGATGGGGGTTCTCATTTTTGCAACAAAGCCTTTGACACTTTACTTTCCAAGTATAGTGTCACTCACAAGGTGTCAACCCTTATCACCCCCAGGCAAATGGGCATGTTGAGGTCTCCAACAGGGAGATAAAGAGTATTCTATGCAAGACTGTCAATGCAAACTGGACTGGGTGGTCAAGGAAACTTGATGATGCTTTATGGGCCTATAGAACAACTTACAAGACTACAATTGGTATGTCTCAGTATCGTTGGTATTAGGGAAAGCATGTCACCTCCCGGTGGAATTAGAGCATAAGGCCATGTGGGTGTTGAAGACGTTGAACCTAAAGTGGGATGTAGCTACCAATCTTTGAGTGGAGTATTTGAATGAAATTGATGAGTTCCAGTTTCATGCTTACTCCAGTTCATCCTTGTATAAGGACAAGATGAAGTACCTACATGATAAAAATATCCAGAACAAAGAATTCAAAGAAGGTGACCATGTTCTCTTATTCAACTCTCGGTTACGAATGTTTCCAGGAAAGCTAAAGTCAAAATAGAGTGGTCCCTTTGAAGTGGTGCATATGACTCATTTTGGTGCTCAAGATTTGAAAAACAAAAATGGTGAGATCTTTAGAGTCAATGGGCACCGAGTGAAGCACTACCTTGGTAAGGTTGATGATGGTCATGTTGTGGTATTGATCCATTTCAAGTGATGGTGGTAACATGCATCGTACCGCGATATTAAATCATGCGCTTCTTGGGAGGCAACCCATGTGCTTTTCTTTCTTTTGATTTTCATCTTAGATTAGGCATTTTTTGGACTAATTGGTTGTGAAGTGTGTTTAGGAATTTGTTGTGCAGCACAAAAAATTAACATGGAAAAATTTGGCTAAGTGGTGAAATTTCGCGGACCGCGCCGTAAATTATTCGAACCACACAAGGACTTCGCGGCTGCACAAATCAGAGGTGGACCGCGCAGCTGAAAGATGGAAATTTCCAACTCTCTGAAGTTGGCATATTGAAAGTCCTTAAGACTTCGCAGTCGCGTTCATAATTTTGCAGTCCGCATAATTTGTGTGGGCGTTGTCCATATTTCTAACACAAGCCTAAAACACGGTACACTCTTCATGCTTTCAATCTCATTCATCAAGTTGATTTCTTGCTATTTTTCACAACTGGTATGATTCTTTTCAATGATTTAATTTCTTCTTTTTCTTTTCTTTTCTCCTTGTTTTAGTTTTATTTTTATGTAGGGTTAAATTCAAGCCAAAAATGTCGAATTGATGCCTAAATCTTGCTTATAATCATATGGGTAGTGTTAAAATGTATAGTGGAGGTTGGGTTTATTATATTTTAGTGTTTAATTTCCACAAATCATGCCTAATCAATGAAAACTCTAGTTTTGATCGTTCATCGGTGCCGAACTCTTTTGAATTTCGCGGCCGCACACATTTTTGTGCGCTCCGCGATAGGGCATGTGTCCGCGTGCAAAATTATGCGGTCCGCGATACCCTAGTTTAGAGGCACTGACATTTGCAAGATTTCAGGGCCGCTGTCACTTTCGTGTGGTCCAAAATTGATCTTTCGCGGCCGCGCTCAAGTTTACGCGGTCCGCGCATGTGAACTTCAGAGACTTATTGATTTGTTCCCGCGGCCGCACCCAAAATTGTGCGATCCGGTATGGGTCTTCCGCAGCCGCATTCACTTTTGTGCAGTCTGTGGTGGATCAACTTTAGAGAGCTAGTAGTCTGAGCCTGGTCTCTTCGCGACCGCATTCACTTTTATGCGGTCCGCATTGGGCAGTTGGCGGTCGCACCTACATTTGTGCGGTCCGCTGTCGCACCCCCTTTTTTCCCTCCTCCTGTAGGGAAAATTAGGTTAATGACATTTTGGGTATAAGACAACTCATTCCTTTTGGTTGGGTTTGCATTTTTTGAAGAGTCGCCACCTAATTATTTATGGTGAATTAGGACACCTTCAAGGTTCATTTCTAAGTTTTGCTTGATAAACAGAGATAGGGTAAGGGCTTGAAATTATCCTAAGGGTAAGGTTTTAGGCACCACTCAAGATCCATTAGTGTGGTTCCCGGCCAGATAGTTCTTTATGAATTTGAGGTGCAATTAACATATAAACAGATAAGGCTCAAATAACAGGGGATTTTAATATACAATGGTTTGAAAGTAAACAAAGTTTGAAAGAGCAATTAAAAGGCTAATTTTTAAACGAGGAGTTGCAATGCTTTAAAAAAAAGGAAAATAAAGGATGGGGGTCCTAAGTTTATTTAAAATATGGATCACATCAATGCAATACCCGATAATCACTCCTCAAAAGAGGGGCGACACGTGGGATTAGTGCACCGGTCATCATATCCATATCTATCCTTTCCCACCCCATTTAAGGTACTAAAGCGCGGATTGGTCTCAAGTCTCAACCATTATTGCATGCTATTACCCGCCCCATTCCTATCAGTCCCGGAGGCACATAGGACTACTATTCCTAAATGGAGGGATATTAGGCTTACTTGAAGTTTCAAAGGTAAAAAAATCTAAGGCGACATACAAAACATATAAAGACTGCACATTTAAGGGGAAGCACATAAACAATGAAGGCTCATATATACCTCCTCAAACAAAGCAATCCAATAGCATGACTCCAAACAACAAGCAAAGTCTTATTCTAAAAAAATACTTAATGAAAGGAGATTATTGTTGTTGTAGCAGGCCTGGTCTATTACATGACTCAGTTAGGAAACACAAATCAGCCCTACCTGCTAGTTGTAGCACTTAACAATTAACAGAGGCGAGTTTAGTTTTTATTATTGTTACCTAAGGCTTGCCTACGTGTTGGGGTAAGATCTTAGGAACATGATATCTATCGTTGATTCTAAAGGTGGCAAAGTAGTAAAAACTTAAAACGAATGGTTTGAAATCCTATAGGCATGCTTGCTAAATAGTGTTAACAAGAAGAGATTAAGTTACTTAAAAACTGGTTCTGAGTAGACGAATTTAAAATTAGACTAGTTTCAGATCTTACAGGCGAGAGTAAACCGCGGAACAAAGAAAATCCAAGGAGAAATTGTTACATTACCTAATAAAATAAAACAAAATAAAGGACACCTTTTTTTCCTTCTTCAACTTTAATCCTTCAAGAAGACAGCCAAGCAAATCCATCGTCAGGAAAAGTCAATTTCTTTTCAAAAGAATCAAATGAAATTAAAACAAAAACACATGTACATATTTACATCATCCCCCACCCCACACTTTAAATTGTGACATGTCCCCATGATATACAAATAAAAATCAAGAGGTAAAGAAAACTTCCCAGATTCATCTAATCGGGGTCTAATTGAAGTCGGGATCACTTTTACATGCCCGACCTACTGCACACATCCATGTTGAGAGCCTCTTTACGACCTTCTTTGGGTACACCCCATACTTACCATTATTACTCTCTTCAGTTTTATCCTTTAGAGTCCTCGTTGCTCCTTTCATCTTGAAGATCACCCCTTCTTCCCCTACTATGAGCATGAGCTACCTTTTCTGAATGTCCAGAATTGCTCTGCCAGTAACTGAGAAGGGTCTTCCTAAAATCAGGGGACCTCCCTGTTTTCCTCCATGTTCACCTTAATGAAGTCCATAGGGAACACAAATTTATCCATCCAAACTAGCATCTCTTCCACTATTCCTTCAGGTATGATTGTGGTTTGATCCGCCAACTACAAAGACACAGGTATCGACCTGACTTCTCCAATCTCTCCCTCTAATTTTCTGAAAATAGACAAAGGAATAAGATTAATAGGAGCACCTGAAACACACAAAGAATTTTTAAATTTAGTACTTACTAAAGAGGAATGTATAGTAAAACTCTCCAGATCTCCACACTCTTGAGGGAGTTTATTATGCAGAATGGCACTACAATGCTCTGTGAGCTTGACAACCGATGTCTCTTCAACTTTTCGTTTTTGCACACTTGTCTCCTTCAAAATTTTAGCATAAGCTGACATCTATGATATCACCTCTATAAAAGGTAAATTCACTTGCACATGCTTGAGCACCTCTAGAAAGCTCCTAAATTGTTTGTCCAACTTCTCTCTTCTCTGCTTTTACGGGAAAGGTAGAACAAGCATATATTTACTTTCTTCAGTCTCCTCATTTGTTACATTCTCATCTTTCTTCTTCCTTTGATATCTAGTCTTCCTCTTCTTCTTATTTAGACCATCATCCACCATCCCTGCACCTTCTTGACTATTGCCATTTTTCTGCTCCTCCACAATCTCAACCTGTGTTTCAATCAGCTCATCATTTTGTTTTGCTCCGGGATCCACTAATATGTGCCCACTCTTGAAAGACACTGCATTTATTGTCTCTTTTGGATTTCTTTCAGTATTGGTAGGGAAAGTTCTTGGAACCCTCTCAGACAATAGATTAGCTAGTTGCCCAACCTGTTTTTCTAAGTTTTAAAAAGTTGTGCCCAGTTCTTTGATAGCTTTGCCATGGGTTTCAAGCCTCTTATCAGTCTTAATAATAAAGGCCTTCATCAGATCTACCATGCTAGACTGATTAGACTGTGGAGCATGATATTGTTTCCTCTACTTATTTTGAAAACTTTAGCTCCCTACCCCTAGGGTCTGGAGTTATTTTGCTGCCATGCGTTTGCACTACCACCTGGTAAAATCAATGAAAAAATTGGGTTCCTCTGCCCCAAACTGTTAAAAATGTTGTCACTTTGGTAGTTGTCCTCACAACATTTACTACTTCAGCTGAAGCTTGACACTCTGGTGTAATGTGTTTCATTCCACAAAAGTCATATTCTTCTTACGGCTCACTTTGTACCTTGGCCAATATTAACTTTCTTATCTCTCTGGCCATGGTATTTCGCTGGGCTTGCACTGATGTGTTAGAGTCTATCTGGTGCACCCTAGCTAATTTTATTCTATGGTTATCTTCTGCATGCCATTAATTTTCATCTTCAAATAATTCATTCAAAATTGAAATAATCTTCTCGTGAGTTTTCTTCATTAAAGAACCTCCAACTGCGTTGTTTAGCGTCCTCCTGCCAGAGGGTGTCAGACCATCCAAGAAATCTTGGAGTTGTATCTATAAGTATACTCCATAATGCTGACATCTTGTCACAGTCTCTTTAAACCTTTCCCATGCTTCAAACACCATTTCTGTCTCTTTCTGCTCGAAGTTGTGGGTGTCTCTTTGAATTTTCTCTGGTTTTGCAGGTGAAAAATATTTTACAAGGAACTTCTTTGTCATGTATTCCCAAGTTTGAATTGAACCATTCGACAAACTTCGCAACCAATAGTTATCATCTTCCTTCAGTGAAAAAGAAAATTTTATTTAAGTAGATAGCATCTTTCAATACTCCATTATGCTTAAAATTATTCATAATCTCATCAAAATCCATCAAATAAGTATTTGGACCTTCATTGGATTTGCCACGAAAGATACAATTATTCTAAATGGTCATAAGTAGCCCTTGATTGATCTCAAAATTATTTGTTATGATTGGAGGGGATCGCACACTAGATACACTTTGGTAGTAAACTGGCCTGGCGTAGTCTCCTAGTGATCGTTTAGGCCTGGGCATATTATTTTCAAATTCGTCTTCAACCATAGGTAAATTCAGGTTGAATCTTCATCCTCCATTCCTATCAACCATTTCATCAACTCTGAGAGCTACTTCAGCAGTTGCCTATGTGGTTGCTTCCCATAAAACCAAATCACTTATCTCCTCACTGTTCTTAGCCATGTTCTCTTGGGTTGAAGATTGCCCCAAGAATTTTCCGGTGAGTTCTTTCTCTTTCCTCAACTATCGCAGATGTTTTTCCACCTATGGATCATATAGAATCACTTCCTTAGAAGAAGATCATGTAATACACCAAAGAGCTTAATCCATTGCTTTCACACGGAAGAGAAAATACGTGAAGAATAAAATAAAATTGGTTCCTGAATTAGCACAAAAACTAATTGAACACTATTGATTGTCAATCCCCGGTAAGGGCGCCAAAATTTGACGAGCGCAAAACACAACACAAAATTGATACTATCTAGCCATAGATAGTATAGTTAAATTATCGTCTCCACTGGATTGGATTTAAATAATGCTCGACTAATTTATGGTTTAACTGCTACTCAGGATGATCAAAACTTGATTTAGAGTGATTATGAACTACGATTTACTACTACAGTAAAGCGATTGACAATTGATTGCAAAGAACTAGACATTAGCAGAGTTGATTTCTTAGTCTTTAGGAAAAGCTCTCTCGAATATTTTCCTAACTTAATTTTTTCAACAATTCAACAAGCTCCTTCGATTTCTTAAAAGAATCAATGAATTAAATTAAATAAAACAATGCAAAGATAATCACCAAAATATTCCTCATTAGATTAAATGAACTGGAGAATAAAGTTACAATAATTCAAAGTTTCAAAAACGAATTCAAGCAAACAACTAGAGTTAGAATCCATAAATATTTATCGAAATACCATACCCGTCAAACCATAAGGGAAATTACTCCATAATCATGGAAGAAATTATCACAAATATAATTAAAGAATAAGAAAACATCAGTCTAACGTTACAATTCAAACTCCTGTATTGAACTAATGGAAAGATGACGAAATCATGTGTCTTGTAGCCTCTAATGCTCTCCCAAAGCTTTTAAGGTCAAAAGTCCTCTAAAATTTGTGTTTTTAATGTATTTATATCATGTAGGAACGAGCCCGGATGAAACTATCCTTTCCAAGCCGAAGAGAAAAAAGTTGAGGGAGAAAATAAACTATCGCGGCACACCGGGCGGTGCACTATGTGCTGCATTAGTGGGAAACTTCATAGGCCAATTTTTTTTAGTCTGCATGAATTTTTCAATAGCGCCCTGCTACGTATGGCACGACACGGTAGTGCAATTTTCTCACAGTAATTTTGTTTTCTCACTTTTTGACATTCAGACTTGGTCCTCGATCCCCAAACGTGATCCCTGCTTAATTTTTGGACTTTTACTCAGACTTCAAAGCTCCAATTTATTCAAATTAGCTCCAAATTATCTTAATATCTCGGAATCTTGCAAGGCATAAAATAATAATAAGCACAAATGACAATTCTTTAAGCTCAACCGCAAGTAAAATACAATGATTAGAATGCAAATTATGACTAAAATACGAATTTCTAGCCTAGCATCAGTGGCTTCAGGATCACACTCTTGAATCTCACAGGAATTTCTCACAAAATGTCTTACTATTTTTCTCTCAACTCTACTTTTACTTTAGTACATGTGTGTCACCTGTAAAAGAGAACACAGTTGATATTTATAGAGTTAGTAGAATAAAATTTAACAGAGTTTTAATGTTTTACTCTTCTTTGGTGGAAGTGTTCTAGTTAACTTCAATCTCTAACTCTTTTCTTATTTAGGATAGAGTTTTCTTCAAATAATGAGTCCTGCTCCTTATCAATTATGCAACATTTTCGTTAAGGGAATATAAAATACAATCGCTTATATTTATCCCTTTCACATACATGCCTTTTGCTTGAATCTAATCGTGCTCTGTGTACACTGCCTATGGACCTTCATGCATGTGTTCCTATGTCAATCGTCAAAATTAACCCCACTCATGCCATAAAGTAAAAAGATATAAATAAATTAATATGAGAAAAAGAAAAGATGTAGATGAATGATCTGCAAACCCCACCTTAATTTGGTATATTAACACAATTAAATTACCATCTGAATGATTGAAAAAGCAAATATGACCCCAAAATCGACTGGTGGTCGAAAATCAAGGCAGCAAATTGGGGTTCATTTTAATTTTTGGTGATAGGTTTTTGTCATTTCACCAACAGCAAGCCAAATGGTACCAATATAACTATAAGTGTCTCATTTAAAAGTCAATAACTATGTCTCAAAGATGACTTCTCATTATTCCTTTCTTTCTTTCTTTTTAATAGAGAGAATTATTCCACTCTACTGTCAAGAGACAAGAGGTATAAATATTGCCAACGTTCTTTAGTTTCTCTTTTATACCTAATCTTTTTTATTAATATAAAAATTATCTATGCCGTCGTTGCTTTTAAAAAATCACCAATAACACTGTTCTGAACAGTACCATATGCATTCCGGGAATCTCTCGTTGTTTTTTTAATCAATTTTAATGTCCCCCTGTTTTGGTAGTTGACTTGGAGAATTGTTTTCAAAATTGCTCCATCCGGTCCTAAAATTTGTACCAGGTTTTTTGACAAATTAAATTTGTTTCAAAATATTTAATATTTTAGAAAAAACATAAAATTACTTATCAATAATTCGTGGAGTCTTAATAAAGAGACATTTAAGAAGAGGTAAATGATAGTTTACACATTTACTTTTATAATTAAAGCGGTTAAATATCTTTTTTAAAGAATGTGCAAAAGATAATATGGACTAAGGGAGTATTTAATCAAAGGTAAAGCGGGATTTAGGAATAGGAATATGAAGAGAAAGGAACAACAATTTCTTAAGTAGGGGTGTACATTGACCGGGTTGGTTAGGTTTTTATTAAAATCAAACCAAACCAACTATATCAGGTTGGATTGATTCGATTTTGTCGGGTTTTTCGGGTTTTTTTGTTATGTGAATATTATTTCAATCTTACTTTGTTAAACTTTTTATAAGTAAATATATGTTATTTAAATATTTTTATGGTAGTATTTCGTTAATAACACATGATAGTTATTTTTTTAGTAATCTGACAATAACTTTTCATTGATGTATACTTATAAGATTAAATGAATTAAATAATTAAGCATAAAATCAACGTGATACCTGTCATACCTCCTTTTGGCGCGCCCACCCCGAGGGGTAAAATGGGCGAGGGAGTTTTTCCAATTTAAGTGACAATATTCGAAACGGGGTTATTTTATTTCATTTAGAGTCGCCACTTGGAATAAATTAAGGTATCCCAAGTCACCGATTTATTTAAATCCCGAATCGAGGAAATTTCGACTTTCTAAATGCGAACCAGAAATTCTAAGTAAGGAATTCTGTTGACCCGAGGGAAGGTGTTAGGCACCCCCGAATCCTGTGGCTCTAGCACGGTCGCTTAAACTATTGTAAAATGGCAAAAATATCTGATTTTTATACATGTTATAACCTATGTGCCTTTAATCAATTTAGAACCGCTTTTATTAAGTTAAAATTATACCTTTTGACCTTTAAACAAACGGGTCTAATTTCAACCTGGACCCGGGCCCTAACTATACATGTTTTTATATCCTACATTGTTTCCTCTCTAAAAGTGAAAAGGAGAAGTAACATCCCATATTTTGAGTTATTTGTAGTTGAATTGTGAACATGACTTGTTAGAGTCTGAAATGAACTAAACAGGCCTCCATTTAACATTTATGGGCCCAGGCCCAACGTGAAAAGCAGGGACTGGGCCATCCTATGCTGATTTGAGCCGACTACATGGCGTTATCCACGTTTAAATTCGCAATACGGCTGAAACGAGATTGATGTTGAGGGAAACTGTTTTTACGGGACTAAATGAACCAAAGAGTATAAACTAACTGATTATTTAACCTTAGTACTTGATATGCATTTAAATAGGCTATAATGAAATAAACTAGAGATGGCAGTGCATGGATACTACATCATTGGTTTTTCTAGCTAGCATACATGGGAATGAATTCACAAGCTTAGACTACTACCGATCAGAATTTATTTATACATTTACAGACTACTCACATGACTCGAATGAACAAATAACTAGCATATGGATACAACTAAATATATGAAGATGCGACTAAGCGGCTTCGAGCTTTAAAGCTTCACTTTATTCATGCTTCGAACTTCGGCTACATTGTATACCAGTGTAACAGATGTGTACCTGGAATTCGGAAAATTCAGAAATGAGGAAGGCAGAGACCAGTAATGCAGTAGCTCAAACAGCAACAGCAAATAACAACAGCAGCAGTAGCCAATAGGAAATCCAGGAATAACTCGAAATAGCAGGAGACTTAAGAAAACCAAACAGCAACTCCAAAAAAACCAAACAGCAGCAATAATAGACCCAAATAGCTCAAAAGAAACCTTCAGATAACTTGAACTCTCGGATATGGAAATAGAAACAGAGAAAGACTCAAATTGTTTCTGATCTTAAGCCAATGTAACAGTGCTATAGGGTGTAGGATCGCTTAAGATTGACTCTTAAATCTCTTAACTAATCCTTTCAAAAACTCTCACAAATGATGGCTAGAAGCAGCTCTTAAAACTGATGGCTAAAAGAACTCTAAAGTTGGTAGTTAAAGAACTCTAAACTGCTGGTTAAAAGCTCCGAAGAACTGATGGTTCCAATAGTAAAACTAATGGTTCCCAGCCCTCCCAAAATTTGTTCTGTCTCAGAGTGTATACCACCCTGCTTTTTCTCTCAAAATCTCTCTTCTATCTCTATTTTCTATGTGTGGAAAATAATCTCCCCTTTTCCTCAAGAATTCCCTCCCTTCTATAACCCAAAATGACAGCCTTCAGCACTATTTTTTAAGTGTTTCAGAACTGAAAGCCCATGTTATTCCCTCTGTTTTTTCCACTTGAGCATGTCTAAGTATGGGTTTGAACTATTTAAAACTACTGAAGTGCAGAAAACTAATGGGATACCCTGCTGTACAGCAGGTTCCACTAGACTGCCTCATGTGAACATCAGCTTTTAGTCATTAAACTAAAGCTGGTTCTGATTTCCCATTACTTGGTGTCTAAAACAGGCTATGATTCTGCACTAATAGGCATCCCTTTTAATTAGTTTATGCATTATTTTAAGGGTGCCTTGTGCAAATAACAGGCCACTCACTAAGTTCTGGATTTTCTATTGGGATTACAGCTATAACCAATTCACTTCCTAATTTACAAACACAAACAAATCAGGCTTCAATTCAACAGTGGTCCTGGACCAAGTTAACAGGGTTAATCACTGTCCAGTGTTCTAACAGGCAGACTTACGGAATTAATCGGCGACATTCGTTTAGTCGATTACAATACGTATAATCGATAACAAATAGTCGACAACCCAGTTAGTGATTCACAGTACTTAGGCCAAAGACAAAAATACGAAACTAATTACTCGACGACGCTAATCGAAGCGAATACGTATCCTATAACAAACACAATCAAACAAACAGAATTAATAATTTGACCAAATAAAAGGGTCTTGGAGATGGATAGAACTAAAGGAAAGTAATAGAAGAATCAAACGAACTAACATGTAATCAGCCCTTAAACAACAACCAAAACAGAAGGAAGAAGTAATTCAGACACTTAAGAACAAAGCTGACCTAGTTTAATCACAGAATCAAACAGAACGAAACAGGAGAAAAAGAAATAATGGAACTGAGACAAAACCAAACAGGTAACAAAAATGAAAGAGAAGAAAATTGAGAAACAAACACCTGGAAAATCATGGCGGACCAAACAAATGTAACCGCCTATCGCCTTTCTCTTATATTTGGGTTGAAACAAAGTTTAACCGCGTGTTATCAACATGATAACACTCAGCTAAACTCTGATTCAAACAAAACGACGCCTCACAGATCGCGTTCGAACTTCGAGTTTAAAAATCAGGGGTTCCTATTGCTTTTGGTGTTCGAAGAAATGGGGTGGGGTTTGAAGGGAAATGGAGGTGGTTCTGGGATAGGGGAAGCCTAGGGATGGTGGACTGTGGGTTTGGAGTCAAAGGGAGGGGGCGCCGCCACTGGGGTCCTGTGGCGGCGGCTAGGGTTCTTGACTCGAAATCAATATTCGAGGAGTCTGGGCTTGATTCGAAGGGAGCCAAAGGTGTTCTAGTGGTAAGGTAGGTCCAGGGGTTACAGGGTGTAAGTTTGGTGGCAAACGGAGGCGGCTAGGGTTTTGTTCGATTCTTCAGTTAAAGATTCGAGACGATCCACAGGGATTCGAAACTAGCTGGTATGGGGGTCGAGACGAGGAGGTTATGAGGGTTTGACGGTGTAAAGATGGGGTTGTTTGGACCACCGGAACCGCCGTGAGGCGATTTCCGGTAGGCGGAGGGCGACGGATTGAGGCCGAGCAATTTGGTCTCTGAAAGCTCAGAGACGAGGAGGGTAGGGTTGGCTTGGGGGGGGCTGGGTGTATTTAGTAAATTATATACGATATAGAAGATCGAATCCAAGCCATTGGATCAATTTAGATCAACGCCCTGGATCAACTCGCCTATATGGAACGGGGTCGTTTGGTATGGTAACAGGGTCGTTTGGCTTAATGATGGGGCTGGGTCGGTAGTAAATGAGAATGGGTCGAGTGAGACGGGTTGGGGTAGGGTGATTTTGGCCGTTGATCATCTTGAGATCGACGGCCCTGATTAATTGTGATCGAAACGGCGTCGTTTGG
>MDKF010584789.1:0-34161 GCA_026770625.1 Nicotiana glauca
ATCCGAATTACTTCAAATTCACCAAACACATGTAATGAAACATATAGAAGCATAAAACGGGGAAAATGGGGCGGAGATACCTGAGATGACGGGTCGGGTCGTTACATAGACGCCTTTGAATGCTCTCCACTCTCAAACTCTCTCGAAGGTTCTTTGGAACCCTAGCCGTCTCCGACCCATTTTTCACCATACTTTCACCGGAATCCATGGCTTCTCAGGCCATGGATGGTCTATACTCACTCCTATCCACCATTAGACTTTGGTTGTTCGAAGTTGTGAGTCCTAACCTTGACGATTCTCTCTCCGATCTTCTCAGACCTTTGATTTCATGGCTCCTCCGACCATGCTCCGTCATATTCAAGACTCAGGAACCTGACTCTTGACCTTTCCGACTAAGGATCGGACCTGTCTCCAAGCCTTTCACATTTCTAGGGTTTCTCTGAAACCCTAAGCCATTCAAGGTTCTTTCACCATTATTTGTTTAGATCTGTACTATGTCTATGTTTTTCTTGCCATCTAGAGTGTTTTCCCCAAAGGTTTTGTCAAAATCGTTTCTCTCCGATTTTTAGGGTTTCTGCAAGGATTTTTAGAAAAAATCTTTCTGATTCTTTTCTTCTTTGCTTTATGTGTGTTTTTTTATACCTTGCTCGTATGATTTCTTTTATTTTATGCATATATTGTCTTTTTCCTTTTTCTTTTCTCCTGTTAATTTCTGTTATGTTTTCACTACTCTTCTGCTATATGTGCCTACCGTTAAAGTTATTTAATTTTTTTTACTCTGTTCATGTTCTTACATTCTTCATCTGTTTGTGTCCAAGTTTGCACTGTCTCTTTCTTCTAAACTCGTTTATGTTCTGAGTTTATCGAATGTATTCTTCATGATTTTTATTCAATTGTTGTTCAAGCATGCTATCATGTCTGTTTTGTTGAGACTCTGGAAAAAAAAAAGGTTTGCTTTCCCACCTCCATGTATGATTCAACATTTGAAACCCTAGGATTTGGGGTTTCCTCTTGACTACTTTGATTTCGAGTCAGGGTTCCACATTAGGACCCTGGACTCTCAGACTCACTATGAGTCAGTAGGTCGAACCTGTGTCTTTTGCCCATGTTTCTGAACTTCTCTTTGATTAAAATTCTCTTTTAAATAACTTGACAGTCTCTTCTTGATTTACATGTTTGAGTGTTTATATATGAGAACTCTTCTTTCAAAAAGGCTTTTCCAATTACTAATTCATTCCGGATTCATTTAATTGTGTTCACTTGATTGTTACTGGTTTTCCCTAATTGAACCTTTCCTTACCCCTTTTCCTGACTCGATTCATTCGAGTAAAAGTCTGAAGTTTTAATTTTTACTGGTTGATTTCCTTTCCTTTTTCTTTACAAACCGTGTACTATTAGTTTTTTGCCTTAAATAGCTTCTATGTACTTACCCTTTATTATACTGCTGGGAAAATACATTTTAAAAATCCCTTTCTATAATTGCTTTACCCGTTTGAAATCAGAATCCCTTAACTAAAGGGAGACTGATCAGAATGATATTTCCTTACCTTTTCTTGCTTATTTGCTATACTATAAAAGGGGCTCGACCCTTTTCCATTGGACAGGAGCTTTAAGCTTTAAGCTTTGATAAAACCTTACAACTCTCACACACACTTTCAATCACAATACCTTTTCAATACCTTCTACTCTCTACTGAGACTTTTGTACTTCTTTACAATTTTGCTTTTCAAGACTGCTGTTTTACTTACCTGTTTTTCCTGAAACTGGTATGTCTGATTTAATTTTTTGCCTCACCCCCTATGTTTTTATTTTATAGTTTCAGTACTCTTTCCCATTTTGTTGTTCATGTTCAGTAGTTAAATTATGTGTGTTTCTTCCCTTGTATCTTGCTTCTATTATTAATCCATATCCCCATATTCCCCTCTATGTATCTGAGTTAATGGTTTTGGCCTGGAAATATCTAAATTACTGCCCAGGTTTGAACCTAACCTTCAATAGGTCCTAACTCCCAAATTTAAGCTGACAGGCTGGTCAGGGGTGTGTCAGCATCCCAATTGCTGGGCATGACCACTAGTTTGTCATGGCTCTTCCCTAATCCCCCCTCTACTGCACTTACACTTACTCTTAGACTCTAAGTTCCGCCCCCTCCTATGAGCCTTACTTTGGGACCTTGAGTTCCCTATGAACTTGGACATTGGAGGGCTGGCCATTCCATACTGCATTATAATTTTGTAATGTAATTGGGTGTAAGCACTGCCTGGAGTTCATGAAGCTCCTTGGAACTTTGACATACCCAAAGGATGAGAAAGGTCTTGGGAATCTGATCTTAGGAAGTTGGTTTATTTCATGTGTCAAACTAGGAGTCTGAATTAGGCTCTCCTTGGTTGGAATTTTAATTTTTGGTGTAATTTACTTTTTTCTGGATTAATTCAAGTTGTAATAACTACGGGGTGTATAGTAAAAAATGGGGGAGGGTCTCTCATGTTATGCATGTGGGGTAGATATTATGCTTTAGGTTTTATTTCTGCAATCTCAACATTTTTGCTTATGTATCTGCATTTAGAGATCCTGCCTATAGGTCATTTGATTATGCATTTAGAAATCCTGCCTATAAGTCATTTCTTTATGCATTTACAGATCCCGCCTATAAGTCATTTCATTATGACTTTAGAAATCCCGCCTATAACTCATTTCATTATGTATTTAGAAATCCTGCCTATAAGTCATTTCATTATGCATTTAGAAATCCTGCCTATAAGTCATTTCATTATGCATTTAGAAATCCTGCCTATAAGATTGTTTCATTTCAGCATTAGAAACCATGCCTACAAATTTTCTGCATATAGAAATCATGAGTATAGTTATGTTTCTGCACCTCTACATATACGTCTGTCATTAGGCAAATAATCATAGGGTTAATAATAATCAACTTCATTCTAGATACCATGCTTATAGGACTCCTGCACTTATGTAATCGTCTTAAAACCAACAACTCTTAGAAATCATGCCTATAGGATGTAGTCAATTGAACCAGTTTCGTCTATTTCATCTACGAATTTTAAAATCAATAGTAAAGTCGTTTAAATATCTGCAGAAATTTCTTTATAAAATCAGTAGCCTTTCTTTAAAATCAGTATGCCTTCTGCATTGTTAGATATCATGATTACAGGCCTCACCTAGGCAAACCTGTAGGTAATTAATCAACTATATTGGTCTTTAATAATTACAACCAGCAGGCAGGTCTAATTCGGACTTCTTATCTGAAAATATGGGATGAATAAGCCTATCCTACACCTTATTTAATTCAGACCAAACCAGTATTTGAAGTCATGCTATATTTTCTCTTTTAAGTGAGGAGGCCTGTGTGAGCCTTAATTGCTATGTGTTTCCCCCTAACTGTTTACGTGTTCTTTCTTGTCGCCTAGACTTTTTCTCCTTTTGAAACTATGAAAATCCCCAACTCCCTTCCCTTTAGGACTAGTAGTCTCAATGCCTCCGAGACTGATAGGATTGGGACGGATAATAGCATGCAATAAGTAACGATATTATTCTGCGCCTTAATACCTTAATGGGGTGGGAAGGGTAGATATGGATATGATGACCGGTGCGATAATACCTCATGTAGCCCCTCTTTAGAGGAGCGATTACTGGGTATTGCATTGACGTGATCCATATTAATCATAAACCTAGGACCCCCCTCCCTTTTATTTTCTTTCATCTCTTTCTTGTAGAATTGTTTAAATCTTTCATAAAATTTCTGCCCTCTTTACCTTTCCTTAAGTTTTGACTTACTTGCATTGTTGTATGTGAACCCCTTCTATTTGAGCCCTTAATTGCTTGCTTGATTCTATGAAGCCACAATTATAACATGGTCGGGAACCACACTAGTGGATCTTGAGGGGTGCCTAACACCTTCCCCTCGAGATAATTTCTAGCCCTTACCCAAACTCTGGTTCTTCAACTCAAACCCTTCTTAGTGTCCTAATGCACTTTAATCATTAGGTGGCGACTCTTCCATCCAAAACCCAATTCCTAAAAGGAACGAGTTGTCCGCCCAAATGTCGTAAACCTGATTTTGCCTTTTAGAAAAAGGGGGCATCGACACTATTTATAGATTTTAGACTTATAAGAGACATAGACGATTCAGATTTGGCTGATTAGCCCTATAGGCATGTTTTCTAGACGTTTAAAACATTTATAGAAGTGCAGAAGTCCTATAGGCATGGTATCTATTATGCTATTGTTATTTAAACCTATAAACTTTTTGCCTAGTGATAGATGCATACGTGGAATTTAGGAAGTCCTATAGACAGGTTATCTATATCATATGCAATGTTATGAAATGCAGAATCTATAGACATGTTCTCTAGATAATGCAGAAATTTATACACATGGTTTCTATATGGAAATGCAGAACCTATAAACAAGATTTCTATATGAAAATGCAGATTCTATAAACAGGATTTCTATATGGAAATGCAGACCCTATAGACATGCTCTCTAGATAATACAGAAATGCAGATATTTAGAGACGTGGTTTCTATGCGAAAATACAGAACTTATAGACATAGTTTCTATATGAAAATGCAGAACCTGTAAACATGATTTCTATATGAAAATGCAGAGCCTATAAATAGGATTTCTATATGAAAACGTAGAAATGAAAGCAGTACATGATTGCAGAAGTGTAATAAATACCTATGAACATGATATCTACCTCTTTTTTCATGCATGATTTACCCTCCCCTTTTCACTAAAAGCCCCAATAGTTATTACAAAATTATTACAGCCCAGAATTGAATAAGAAGAGAAATAAAATTACATCAGAAAACTAAAAATTCCAACCAAGGAGAGCCTGATTCAGACTTATGTCTGAAGCATGAAATAAACCAACTCCAAAGACCAAATTTCCAAAGCTTTTCTCTTATGTAGGATGTATCAGAGTTCCCTAAGAGTCTCAAATAGACTCCGGCCAGTGCTTACACCCAAATACATTGCAGAATTTAGTTATATTGCAGTGTGGAAGGGCCAGCCCTCAAATGTCCAAGTTCAGAGGGAACTCAAGGTCCCAAAGCAAGGCTCATAGGAGGGGGGGAAGAACTTAGAATCTAAGATATAGTGTAAGTGTAAAGAGGGGATTCTAGGGAAAGCCAAGACAGGCTGGTGGTCATACCCAGCAATTAGAAGTGCTGGAACACCCCAACCAGCATGTTAGCCGCATTGTTTGGGAGTTAGGATCCCTTAAAGGATCAAGTCCAGACATGAGCAACAATTTGGATGCTGCCATGTTCTGAAATTTAACTCAAACACATATAAGGGAATAGGGGTACTAGGATTCACAGCAGAAACAGATGCAAAGAGAACATCATATATATTTAACACTGAGCATAGACAGCAAAGTAGACAGGATTGTAGAAGCTATAAAATAAACACATTGGGATGAGGTTGAAAACTAAATTAGAACATACCAGTTTCAGGGAAACAAGAAAAGAAAGCAGTAGTCTTGTAAAAGCCAAATTGCAAGCAAATAGTCAGAAGATTTTAGAAGAGAGCTACGTGATTGTGTAAAAGTGTTGAATTGAGAGTTGTGTAATTGAAAGTGTCTGAAAATTGTCGAATTCAAGGTGTGTTGGTGAGAAAGGAGTCGTGCCCTTTTTATAGTGTAGAAGGCAAGCAGAATAAGGTAGGAGAATAACTAAAAAAAATTAGTTGTTAATCAATCACACAAGTTTCCCTTTAGTTAAGGGATTCTGATTTCAAACGGGTAAAATAATTAAGGAAAAAGGTTGATCAAACACTTCTCCAAAGCAGCACGAGAAGGCTAAATACACAGAGATTTATTTAAGGAAAAGTCTGATAGCACACGGTTTGTGAAAATAAGGAAAGGAAATCAATTAACAGCCAGTAAATCAGTAAAAATCAATCAAACCTAAAAAGGATTCTGAATCATAAGTTGGAAAACCTTTTCGAAAGAAAGACTTTATCACACGTACAAAAGCATAAAACCACACTTAGCACGAAGAACTATTGTGCCAATCAGTAGGAGAGTGTGACGACCCGAACGTCGTCTCATGAGTTACCGCTCTGTTTCCCCCATTTTATGCTTCTTCATGTTTCATTATCAGTATTTGGTGAGTTATATTTGATTCGGATTGGTTTTGGTAGAAATGAGGCACTTAGTCTCTTCAAGGAAGGCTTAAGTTGGAAATGTCAACCGGACGTTGACTTATGAGTTATAGGGCTCGGATGTTATTTCCGGTATTTCGGTTAGCTTCGGGGGATGACTTGTGACTTAGGAGTGTGATCAGAATTGATTTTGGAGGTCCAGTGTAGAATTAGGCTTGAATTGGCGGAGTTAGTATTTTGGCGATTTTCGGTTGATAGGTGAGATTTTGATCCGACGATCGAAATGGAATTACGAGAGTTGCACTAGTTCCGTTAGGTGATTTTGGATGTGTGTGAAAAATTTGAGGTCATTTGGAGGTGTTTCGGTTTGGTTTTTGATCGAATGCGTGTTTCAGAAGTTTTGAAGAAACTTAGGCTTGAATCCGATGTGAATTGATGATTTTAGTGTTGTTTGATGTCTTTTGATGATTGGAACAAGTTCGTATGATGTTTTGGGATATTTTGGTACTTTTGGTTGAGGTCCCGGGGGCCTCGGGGTGATTTCGGATGGCTATACGGAAGATTTTTCGACTTAGGATATTGCAGAAAATGCACAGCTGTTGCAGGCCAAATTTGGCCTTCGCATTCGTGGGATGAACCCTCACGTTCACTTAGTAGAGTTTCCTGGGCCACCGCATTCGCGTGGTTGGCCTCGCATTCGCGTGAAGGGGCCTGGGGCCCCGCCTGGTTTGTTCAACACGTTCGCGTAGGTTGAGGACCCTGTGCATCGCGTTCGCGTAGTAGGGATCGCGTTCGCGTAGTTGGAGGACTCAGAACATCGCGTTCGCATCTGGATTGACGCGTTCGCGTAGAGTAAATTATTGGTCAGTGGAATTTGTTCATCGCGAACGCGGGGGTGTTGACCACGTTCGCGTAGGGTAAAACCTGGGTGTCCAGAGGGGTTTTTATATTATTTCATCCGCGACCCCATTCTTTATTTCCTCCATTGTTGACCACCTTAAGAGCTTTTTGGTACAAATTGAAGAGGGATTTGAGGAGGATTTATTGGAGGTAAGTCCCTTGGCCTAAATACACGAGATTATGATAGATTTAACATAAAATTGGTTGAAATTCACCAAAAAGGGGCAAAGCTAGGGCTTGAGTTTTTAATATTTCAAATTGGGATTTGATAGGTCATTTGAGCTCGGATTTGGGAGTTCTTGGTATGTATGGACTCGTGGCTAGACGAGGAATCCGATAATGTGATTTTTCTAATTTTTCGAGAAGCGGGCCCGGGGCTCGGGTTTTGCTAGTTTCGAGATTTTTACTATATCTTGATTGTTATCGATTGGGTAAGGTTCCCTTGGCATAGTATGATGTATTCGCTCTGCTTTTGGTTAGATTCGACGCACGAGGAGGCCGAATTAAGGGGAAAAGGCATCGCGAGCTTGAGCTTTCGCCGGTTCGAGGTGAGTAATACTTGTAAATGATATCCTGAGGGTTTGAAACCCCGGGTTTGCACATCATAGTGCTGGATTAAGGTGACTTGCACGCCGGATAACGAGCGTGGGGTAGAGCACCATTGGGGATTATGACTTGTTCCGTCCCGCTTAATGAAATAACTACCTAATTGATTGAAGCTTAGTTGATATCCTTATGAAAATGGATTAATTGTCGTGATTGGGCCTCGTGCCAACTGATTGAATCCTTTAGGGATTATTATCACTGTTTCCATGATACTTGGCATGTTAAATGATTTCAGTCCTGAGTTAAACACTGTTCTGAACTTTCTAGTCATACTTCTGAGGTTTTAAAATTTAAACTACAATTCTAACGCTTGGAACTGAGAACTATTACTTGACATCGCCCGAGTGGCTCACATGCATATTCTGGACTGAGGATGGATCGGGATGCACGCCACAGTGGTGTGATATTGATATTGTGCTTGGGTTGTAGGAGCCCTTCCAGAGTCTGAACCCTCATAGTGAGCGCGAGTACCTAAATGGATCGGGCTACGCGCCGCAGCGGTCATGTGCATTGCATTGCATTCATGCATTGGTTCCAGTTTGTACTACGTGTCATGACATTTAGCACTCTCATATCATTGTCATCCACGCTACTTCTTGCACTGTTTACCAGATGCCCTGGTGTTATTTGTTGGTGGAGTGTTGTGCTCGAAGGGCTGACTTATGTGCTGACTTGCACTATTTGATATCACATTCATATGCTTGATTGTTGGAAGAGGATATTTTCAAAGGAGGTTTTTAAACTGAACCAAATATTTTCTAAAGGATTTTCATGGTTTTACTGCTTTCTCAAAGGGTCGTACTGTCCTATATAGCATGATGGAGTGCTCTTACGTGATTTCTTGCCGCTCAGTTATTATTTACTCTTATTCCTCATTGAGTTGGAGTACTCACTTTACTCCATGCACCTCGCGTGTACTTGCTGGTATTGTTCACCCAGAAGTAGGTTAATAGCTGATTGAAGGTATTACTACTGGTATACTACTGTAGTGGACAAGGTGACCGCCAGCGTTCGCGGCACCGAACTTCATTTTTTGGTTCCAAATTTTATTTTGTATATTATTATTGGCCCAGTAGTTGTGTTCAGTCTTCTTTAGATGCTCGTGACTTGTGACACCCCAATCGGGTTGTGTTGGGTTGTAGATATTGATTATTATTGTCATTAAGTTGTATTTATCTATTCTTTTATGTTTAATAATATTGAAAGGGGCGTCGTTGTTCTGTTGGTTGGCCTTGGCTTCACGAAAGGCGCCATCACGACCGGGTTTGGAACTTTCTTGGAATTTTTATCGTGCATACTTGATTCAGCTTGAGATATAACTCTTGAAATTCCTTTCATACGTTTGTATGCGCACGTGAGCGCTCAGCGTCATATGTGCCTTGATGGCTTGTGATTCCCCGATCAAGGGGCGAGATGTGATCTCCGTGAGTTTGATGTTGGGTCAGTTTGGAAGACTTGAGGCCGGATCTTTGCCATGGTTTGAGCACTTAGGTGCTGATTGTGTGAGCAAGTGTTTTGAACTTACATGTTCGGTATCGTCCCTATTAGCCGGAATGGCGGTTTGGTATTCATGTGATGAGTATGTTAGTACTACGAGATATATCTATATGACTTGGTAGTGACGAAGAAGTCTACTGGATAATAGATGAACTGTTAAGTGATTCGATTCCTATAGTGATTTGATGTGTAGCCCGAATATGGGTGTGTGAAGAATATTTTTGTGTCTCCTAGTTGGGGAGTGAAGTGCATTATATATGGCGGAATGAGTTTATTCCCAGGAAGACTAAATGACTATGTAACGTATATGATGGTGGAAGGCATGCTGAAATACTAAATTGAGGTGAAGCGGGTGGGATATCTCCTGTGGAGTGTTCTTAAGTGGTATGGTCCTTATGTGTATGTTAGAAGATCTAATGTGTAATTGAAGGGTACGTGTTGAAATTTGAAAATTTTGGGTCGTTTAAGAGAGTGGACTCAGCTGATGTGGGGATGAATGCGAGGTTTGTAGAGGATTTTAGTACCAGATGATCTGTGTTTTCATAAACTAATAGATGATTTGAGTTTAATCTCACTATGGTATTGTGGCATCATTAGAGTAGAAGTGTTATGGGTTATTAAGTGTGTCCCGTTATATGGCTTCGAGCCAAGTTGGGGAGGTTGTTATTGATTAGCTGATCGCACGGTTATGTGCCATGTTGGTTTCGTTTTGAGTTATGCTGGCGGATCAGTCCTGATTGCAGAAAATGAGCCGAGGATGGCACGAGCGAAGCAAAATTTTGATAAAGGTTATATGGTGCTTCATAGAGGTGAGGAAATAATAGGATGTCTTGAGCTGTTGTTGTCAAAGAGTGCTTAGTGTATAGAGAAGGAAGATGGTTGTTTGTATTGGTATGAGATCATGTTCTGCAGTGTCAAAGTGATAATAAGGCACGAGTGGTTCTGTCCGTTAAGTCAGGTAATTTACAGTCATATAAGAGTGAATGACTCTCGAGAATGGTTTTATTGTGTTCAAGATTTTGCATGTAATAATCAGGTGTCTTAAGGTGGTGTATATGGCTAGAGACTGTGTTTCCATTAGAAAAGGATCAAGACTTGTGATATTTTATGTTAATTATGGGATTCTAAATATCAGTATCTGGGAAGTAATGGTAACGAATTCATATTCGCAGGAAGTTCTTCAAGTAAAGTATTCCGGAATGCGGTATTTCTGGGAAGCATTGAGAGACTATTCAGTGGCTTATGGGTCTTATACAGTGTGGCCTTATGTTCGAGTCTCGTATATTAAACCTGGGTTAAGGTATTGTGGTGCTACAGCAGGGAAGAACATCAAGTTGATGATGAATCAGAAGGGAAACCTGATGGACAGAATAGCTTGATAATAGACCGAATCAGTATGGTAAGGGTATGATTAATTCTTCGTATGTGTTTGGGGTAAGGAGTTCGTACATGTATTTTGTAGCAAATTTCTTGTGTTCTGACAGCTTGTTTAACTTGGCCTAGTTAGAAGGATTCAGTCCTGACAGTTTAGCTTGTACAAATGGAATTGGCAGAGATGTTCTTGTTGGGTTTTACCGTGGTTTGAAGATGAGTATATTTTCTATGGTTATGCGAAGCATGGAATGTGTAATGATTTTTCTTCTAAATGGGATCAGTGAAAGTTCTTGACTAGTTGAGTGCGTCGATGTCTGCAGCGCGGAAGAGAGATAAAAGTTCTCATGTTACCCTTGGAGGGTATGGTATATGCGGTATATTGTAGAGGACCGAGACTGGAGTGTGCGAGGTTTCAGTTCAGTTCTGAAAAGAAGTTCATAAAATTTTTAGGCAACGAATAGCCTCAGGTAATCAAGGAAATGGTACTGCTAATTGAAAGTGATTTGACAAGAGTGTACCTCTCAGGAAAGGGTAATGTGATTAAACTGATGATACCACAGTAGTGTTGCGGCACTTTCTTGCTAAATCGACTGCTGATATCCGAGTTTGTTTGATGGCACAGGAGGATTTTAGGATATCTTCGTGGAATGATTAGGTACTCAAGGTGTAATATGTATTCATACTGCAGAATTTGGGATCAGGTACAGTGATTCATGTGCTATATGGAGTTGGAGACTGGGAGTTCTCGGGTTCAGACTGTGTAGCAGTTGTGGATCGTGTGTATTGGTACCGTTAGCGGCTATTGGGATTTGGAAGCCCGAGTGGATCTTTATTTGCTTGGTATATTAGATTCTGGATATGATATCGGGGTGTAGACTGATTGTCTCAGTATCGGGTTATTCTAGACTATTGTACTATAGGTTATGTCGGAAAATGCCACAGGTTGCGTGGCGGAGTGCATCGGACTATGCTCTAGCAGAGTGGTTGTATTCCAAAGACCAGCAGATGGCTGGGAAGGATTGTTTTTCTTAATTGGGCCTTCATGGCGGATGTCAGTGCAGAGGTTTCTACCATTGATTTAGTTCCAGTGTTGATGGACTTTTTTGGATGTGTTTCTTGTGGTCGGGCATGTTGCCGGGCGATATTGTGGATTTCGGTATTTATTTGGTGACGGGCACCGTATCGTACGGCTCCTGCAGGAGTTATTGTAGTGAAAGGAGAAGCTTCAGGCTTCTTGGTATTGAGTTCGTTGGCAGGCCGATATGGCTACGTATTTAGCTTGAGTTAGCTTGGTTAGTACCGAGTTGTATTGTTGAAGGATAGGTTGATTCGATCGTTCTTGAACTTGTTAGTGATCTGGGGAGACCTATGAGTTGCTTTTTCTGTGCTGTTGATTTGTTGGTTATGGGCACACGTGGTGCAGTTCTATTGGGGATTCATAGTGGAAGTCGAGCAGGAAGAGTAATTGAGTGTTGCTCGGTAAATGGAGTACTAGTTATGACCTATCGGGTTACGTGTCGCATGTCATTTGTTTCACCGTGGGTGTAATGAATCGCTTTGGTTTCAGACATCAAATTATGTGTGGCTGTCGGTTTTGAGCATAGCGACTTGAGGTGTTTCATGTGTAACAGTGTTTGGATAGGATCGCGCAGTGTGGTGAGGCCACGTGGAGATATGACCCTTCGGGTTAGATTCAGGTGTTCCATTTCTATGACGTGTGACAGGGTCTCAGCCTTGTGTTGTGATGGTACTGATGAGATTGAGGTACAGCTCTTTTTTTTGAGTCATTTTCCATGATTTGAGTATGTTCAGACCGTTCCTCATTGGTGCGGGTATTATGCAAGTTGTGGCTTAGTCCTGTGTTGAGGATTCATATCACCAGAGTAGTATGTTGGATTCGAGGTGATCATGTAGCCCCTAATGAATACGAACAGATTCGATTTTCAGCTGGTTGGAAGGGTAATAGCGAGGCTCGGCTCGGCTCGGCTCGGCTCGGAAATCTGCTGTGGTATTAGTCAAAAGGGAAGTGGCTTCATGAATGGTTGATATGAGAAATGGTTACGGTTTGCTGCGTGTTTCATTTATCGTTGGCAGTATATGAAAGTGTTGGAATGAGACTTTAGCTAAGTAACAGGTTTTCTATCGGTATTTGGTTGTTGTGGGTAACTACTGTGAATAGAAGTTATCGTTCCGAGTGCTTGGATTATGTGGTATATCATATGATGTCACCTGAGGTTACAGGTATGGATTATTACAGCTGGTTCGGGACTATTCAAGTATAGGTGTGAGGTTTTGATCGTACTAATGATTTCGGAAGTAAAAGGGTAGTTCTATGATTTATGGGCTAGACTGGATTGGGTAATCTCAACTATGTTGTGTTGTCAGACCTATATGAGATAGGGTGACGTGGGATCACCTCGGGTATATGCTTGGTAAGGTTATTCAGCTATTGGTTGGCCTCTTGGACAACTCCGGGTACGCTCGAGGACGAGCGTTGTTTTAAGTTGGGGAGGATGTGATGACCCGACCTGTCGTCTCATGAATTACCGCTCTGTTTCCCCCATTTTATGCTTCTTCATGTTTCATTATCAGTATTTGGTGAGTTATAGTTGATTCGGATTGGTTTTGGTAGAAATGAGGCACTTAGTCTCGTCAAGGAAGGCTTAAGTTGGAAAAGTCAATCAGACGTTAACTTATGAGTTATAGGGCTCGGATGTGATTTTCGATATTTCGGTTAGCTTCGGCGGATGACTTGTGACTTAGGAGTGTGATCGGAATTGATTTTGGAGGTCCGGCGTAGAATTAGGCTTGAATTGGCGGAGTTAGTATTTTGGCGATTTCCGGTTGATAGGTGAGATTTTGATCCGAGGGTCGAAATGGAATTTCGAGAGTTGCAGTAGTTTCGTTAGGTGATTTTGGATGTGTGTGCAAAATTTCAGGTCATTTGGAGGTGTTTCGGTTCGGTTTTTTATCGAATGCGTGTTTCGGAAGTTTAGAAGAAACTTAGGCTTGAATCCGATGTGAATTGATGATTTTAGTGTTGTTTGATGTGTTCTGATGATTGGAACAAGTTCGTATGATGTTTTGGGATATGTTGGTGCTTTTGGTTGAGGTCCCGGGGCATTGGGGTGATTTCGGATGGCTGTACGGAAGATTTTTGGACTTAGGAAATTGCAGAAAATGCACAGCTGTTTCAGGCCAAATTTGGCCTTCGCGTTCGCGGGAGGGACCCTCGCGTTCGCATAGTAGAGTTTCCTGGGCAACCGCGTTCGCGTGGTTGGCCTCGCGTTCGCATAGAAGGGGCCTGGGGCCCTTCCTGGTTTGTTCAACGCGTTCGCGATGAGGAGTTTGCGTTCGCATAGGTTGAGGACCCTGTGCATCGCGTTCGCGTAGTTGGAGGACTCGGAGCTTCACGTTCACGTATGGGTTGATGCATTCGCGTAGAGTAAATCATTGGTCAGTGGAATTTGTTCATCGCGAACACGGGGGTGTTGATCGCGTTCGCGTAGGGTAAAACCTGGGCATCTAGAGGGGTTTTTATATTATTTCATCCGCGACCCCATTCATTATTTCCTCCATTGTTGACCACCTTAAGAGCTTTTGGGTACAAATTGAAGAGGGATTCGAGGAGGATTGATTGAAGGTAAGTCCCTTGTCCTAAATACACGAGATTATGATAGATTTAACATGAAATTGGTTGAAATTCACCAAAAAGGGGCAAAGCTAGGGCTTGAGTTTTTAATATTTCAAATTGGGATTTGATAGGTCATTTGAGCTCGGATTTGGGAGTTCTTGGTATGTATGGACTCGTGACGAGACAAGGAATCCGGTAATGTGAGTTTTGTAATTTTTCGATAAGCAGGCCCGGGGCTCGAGTTTTGCTAGTTTCGAGATTTTTGCCATATTTTGATTTTTTTCGATTGGGTATTGTTCCCTTGGCATAGTATGATATATTCGCTCTGCTTTTGGTTAGATTCGACACGCGAGGAGGTCGAATTGAGGGGTAAAGGTATCGCGAGCTTGATCTTTTTCCGGTTCGAGGTGAGTAATACTTGTAAATGATATCCTGAGGGTTTGAAACCCCGAGTTTGCACATCATAGTGCTGGATTGAGGTGACTTGCACACCGGATAACGGGCGTGGGGTAGAGCACCGTTGGGGATTATGACTTGTTTCGTCCCGCTTAATGAATAACTGCCTAATTTATTGAAGCTTAGTTGATATCCTTATAAAAATGGATTAATTGTCGTGATTGGGCCTCGTGCCAACTGATTGAATCCTTTAGGGATTATTATCACTATTTCCATGATACTTGGCATGTTAAATGATTTCAGTCTTGAGTTAAACACTGTTCTGAACTGTCTAGTCATATTTCTAAGGTTTTATAACTTAAACTACAATTCTAACGTTTGGAACTGAGAACTATTACTTGACATTGCCCCAGTGGCTCACATGCATATTCTGGACTGAGGATGGATCGGGCTGCACGCCGAAGCGGTGTGATATTGGTATTGCGCTTGGGCTGTAGGCGCCCCTCCGGAGTCTGAACCCCACAGTGAGTGCGGGTACCCAAATGGATCGGGCTGCGCGCCATAGCGGTCATGTGCATTGCATTGGTTCCTATTTGTACTACGTGTCATGACATTTAGCACTCTCATATCCTTGCCATCCACGCTACTTCTTGCACTGTTTACCAGATACCCTAGTGTTATTTGTTGGTGGAGTGCTATGCCCGAGGGGCTGACTTATATGCTGACTTGCACTATCTGATATCGCATTCATATGCTTGATTGTTGGAAGAGTATATTTTCAAAGGAGGTTTATAAATTGAACCAAATATTTTCTAAAGGATTTTCACGGTTTTACTATTTTCTCAAAGGGTCGTACTGTCCTATATAGCATGATGGAGTACTCTTACGTGATTTCTTGCCGCTCAGTTATTATTTACTCTTATTACTCATTGAGTTGGAGTACTCACTTTACTCCCTGCACCTCGTGTGCAGTTGCAGGTATTGTTCACCCAGAAACAGGTTAATAGCTGATTGAAGGTATTACTGCTGGTATACTACTATAGTGGACAAGGTGACCGCCAGCGTTCGCGGCACCGGACTTCATCTTTTGGTTCCAGATTTTATTTTGTATATTATTATTGGACCAGTAGTTGTGTTCAGTCTTCTTTAGATGCTCGTGACTTGTGACACCCCGGTCGGGTTGTGTTGGGTTGTAGATATTGATTATTTTTGTCATTAAGTTGCATTTATCTATTCCTTTATGTTTAATAATATTGAAAGGGGCGTCGTTGTTCTGTTGGCTGGCCTTATCTTCACGAGAGGCGCTATCATGACCGGGTTTGGAAATTGGGTCGTGACAGAGAGTCTAGCATAGAGGAATTTAAAAGTTCAGAGTCGTAAACAAAGAGATTCAAACTTAGTTCATAGACTCAAAATGAGTCTAAAAGAGTCGAGGGTTCCAAAATAGAACCCTAGTCCAAACATAAGATCAACCTCGTCAAAACCCCCAAATTCGAGGGTTTGCAATTCGAATCAGATTAAGAGACGAGGAGACAAATAATTGAAATAGGCTCAAAGGTCTCTTTCAGAGACTTATGAGAAAACAAACAGATACAATAGCAAGTTTGAAACAACAGAGTGAAGAAACTGATTTGAAGCATAGTGAGGGTAGAAGGAACATGTTTAAGAAAAAACCTAGGACTTAAACAAGTTCAGAAGACAAAAGAGGTAGTATAACACTTAAGGAAACAGTAGAGGAAACATGCTTAAAGGGAACTCAAACAAGGTCCAGTAAAAGGCAAACAAAGAACTTAAGAACTCAGTAGTAAATACATGCAGTAAGAGAACAAAAATATCAGAAAAGTATATCAACAAGACATATAGGAAAAGCACAGCAGGATGAACATGCGAGCATGGTGTAGAAACACAGTAGAAAGACAAGGCACAGAAGAACATATATAGTAGAAAAACATAAGAAAGCAGTAAAAGCACATGCGTGACAAATATACACATAGAAAAAGGAAAAAAAAGTCGGAGAAACATTTTGAACTTTTCAGAAACCCTAAGACGGAGAGAAGTAATTTTTGAAAGAAAAATTGGGGAAAACGTTTTAAAACTCAAGTAGAGCATAGATATAGAATAGATTTAAGAAAACAATCAGAGAAAACCTCGAATAGCTAGGGTTTCAGCGGAATCCTAGAATGAGAAAGGCTCGGAAAAAGGTCTGATCTTGAGTCTGATGAGTCAGAACCAGGCTCGAAATGCCTTGGATACGCCGGAGCAAAGCCGTAGAGGCCATGGAACATTGAATCGGCAGAGATTTGAATGGACACCATCGAGGTCAGACCTCAAAACTTCGAACACCAAGCGTTCAAGAGTAGAGGGAGATGAGTGTAGGCCATCCATGGCCTGAGAGGCCATGGATTCCGGTGAGTTTGAGGTTGAAAATGGAAGAAGATGATTAGGGTTTCAGGAACGTTCGAGAGAGTTTGAGAGAAGAGAGTGTGTGGATGTAGCTGATAGAAGAGAATGAGGGGATAAGGGTAGTCGTTTAGGTTTAATTATGGAAGGGTGGATAGGAGCCGTTGATCTCAGAGATCAACGGCCCAAATCAAAAGGGCTTGGGTCGGGTAATTTAAAACGGGTTAAGGGTTGGGTTAAATAGAATTGGGTTGGTCCGAAATTGGGTTCGAAATTGGGTCAATTAGGGAGATCAAATTTAGCTATAATTGAAATAAAGATGGGTTAGATTTTATATAGCCAGTTTTTCCCATTCTATTTTATAAAAATAGTAAAAAAATGATTTTGAAAGAAAATTGAAAGTATTGTATCAGTTAATAATATATAAATATTAAAATAAAAATATTGGAACCAATTTCATAATTATAAAATGCTATTAATTCTTAAAATAGGCTAAAATTGCAATTATATGCAATTTAGCTTTTAAAATTCCAAATAAATTTGTAAAAAATGTATAAAATTTACCCTAGCTATATCTTGGTATAAATATGAGAATAAAGTAAGTTATTCACCAAAAATGATAATTTTATGAATAATTATTAGTTTTTATACTGCTAAAATGGGCAATAAATTAATTTAAAAATCATTTAAAAATTAAGAAAAATACTAAAATACTTGGACATAATTATATAAGCTATTTTAAAAGTGCTTGTATAAAATATACATAGGGAAAAATTGGGTATCAACAGACGAGACTGAGATTGTTAACCTAGGGGATACAGAAAACATCAAATAAACACGAATCAGCGTTCACTTATCGTCGTCAGAAAAGAAAGAGCACACAGAGTTTCTAAGAGAATATTAGGACATATTCGCCTGGTCGTATGATGACATGACTGGGCTGAGTACATCTATTATGGCTTACAAACTGCCAACTGATCCGACAAGTCCACCGGTCAAACAGAAGCTCAGAAAGTTCAAGCCAAAAAATCAAGGAAGAAGTCACTAAGAAGGTCAAAGCTAAGGTTCTCAGGGTAGTAGAGTATCCAACATTGTGCTAGTTCCAAAGAAGGACGGGAAGGTGAGAGCCTGTGTCGACTACCGGGATCTCAACCGAGCCAGTCCAAAAGACGACTTCCCCTTGCCAAACATACACATCCTTATTGACAATTGCGCCAAGCACGAGTTGCAATCATTTGTAGATTGTTTCGTAGAGTATCATCAGATTTGGATGGATGAAGAAGATGCTGAGAAAATGGCTTTCATTACGCCGTGGGGAATACTGCTACAAGACGATGTTGTTTGGGTTAAAGAATGCAGGGGCCACCTACATGAGGGCCATGACTACCATTTTCCATGATATGATACACAAGGAGATCGAAGTATATATGGATGATGTCATCATCAAGTCCAAGAAAGTCGTTGATCACGTGGAAGATCTGAGGAAGTTTTTCAACAGACTGAGAAGATACAACCTGAAACTGAATCCCGCAAAGTGTGCATTCGGAGTTCCCGCTGGAAAGTTACTTGGGTTCATTGTGAGTCGTCGAGGAATAGAACTGGATCCACTGAAGATCAAATCCATTCAAGAATTGCCACCACCAAAGAACAAGAAGGATGTAATAAGTTTCTTAGGGAGACTTAACTATATCAGCCGGTTCATAGCCCAATCAACGGTTATTTGTGAGCCGATCTTCAAAATGTTGAAGAAGGACGCCGCCACCAAATGGACCGATAAATGCCAGAAAGCTTTTGACAGAATCAAGGAATAATTATCAACGCCACTAATCTTGGTCCCGCCTGAGCCAGGTAGACCTTTGCTACTCTACATCGTAGTATTAGATGGTGCTTTTGGTTGCATCCTAGGGCAACATGATGAAACATGGAAGAAGGAGCAAGCCATTTATCATCTCAATAAGAAGTTCACCCCATACGAAGCCCGGTATTCTCTGTTAGAACGCACCTGCTATGCTCTAACTTGGGTGGTCTAGAAGCTGAGGCACTTCTTCTGTGCCTATACAACATATCTCATATCCAGGATGAATCCTTTGAAATATATCTTTCACAAGCCCATGCCCACTGTCAAGTTAGCCAAATGGAAAATCCTTTTGAATGAATTCGACATTGTCTACGTGACTCAGAAAGCAATCAAGGGACAAGCACTAGTAGATCACCTTGCTGAAAACCCTATAGGCGGAGAATACGAACCCTGAAAACGTATTTTCTAGATGAAGATGTATCATTCATAGAAGAAGACATTGCAGAATCCTATGACGGTTGGAGAATTTTTTTTGAAGGAGTAGCAAATTTCAAAGGGATCGGCATAGGAGCGTTCCTAGTATAAAAAACTGGTCAGCACTATCCGGTATCCGCCAAACTCAGGTTCCCATGCACCAAAAACATGGCCGAGTACGAAGCCTTCATCTTAGGATTTGAAATGGCCATTGACGTGAACATCCAAGAGTTGCTAGTGATTGGGGACTCATACGTACTCATACATCAGGTACAAGGATAATGGGCGACCAAGAATTCCAATATACTCCCATATCTGCACCATGTACAGGAGTTGAGGAAAAGGTTCACAAAGGTAGAGTTCCAGAATGTTCCCCAGGGTTCAGAATGAGTTTGCCGATGCATTGGCTACCCTGTCATCTATGATACAGGATCCGGATACAAACTTTATTGATCCTATTCCGGTAAAAATCCACAACCAGCTAGCTTATTATGCTCACATCGAAAAACGAATAGATGGAAAACCTTGGTTTCATGACATCAAGGAATATTTGGCAAAAGGAGAATATCTAGAGCTTGCAAACACCACTCAGAAGCGCACACTTCAAAGATTGTCCAACAATTTCTTTCATAACGGAGGAATCCTGTATAGGAGGACTCCAGATTTGGGATTACTAAGATGTGTCGACACCAAGGAAGCATCTAAACTGCTAGAAGAAATCCATGTTGGGACATGCGGTCCATATATGAACGGTTTTATCTTATGAAAGAAAATCCTTCGAGCTGGTTACTTTTGGATGACCACGGAAACAGATTGCATCCAGTACGTCTGAAAATGCCACCGCTGCCAGATACATGCAGACATGATAAAGGTACCTCTAAATGAGCTTAACGCAACAAGCTCACCATGGCCTTTCGCCGTTTAGGGAATGGATGTTATTGGCCCAATCGAGTCGGCCGCCTCCAACGGGCACAGATTCATTCTAGTGGCAATTGACTATTTTACCAAATGGGTCGAAGTAGCATCCTACAAAGCAGTGACTAAGAAAGTCGTGATAGACTTTGTCCGCGACCGCATTGGTTACCGATTCGGGATTCCAGAATCAATCATCACTGATAATGGTTCCAACCTCTACAGTGACTTAATAAAAGCTATGTGTGAGACCTTCAAGATCATAGACAAGAATTCCACAACCTACAAACCTCAGATGAATGGAGCCATAGAAGCTGCCAACAAAAATATCAAGAAGATACTGAGGAAAATGATAGAGAAGCATAAGCAATGTCACGAAAAGTTATCATTCGCTCTATTGGGGTATCACACCACAGTCTGAACATCAACTGGGGAAACCCCCTACATGCTGGTATATGGTACATAAGCTGTCATTCTCGCCGAAGTAGAAATTCCTTCCTTAAGGATCATACAAGAAGCTGAGCTCGACGACGCAGAATGGGTAAAAAGTCATTATGAGCAGTTGGCTCTTATAGATGGAAATAGAATGAATGCAGTTTGCCACGGTCAGCTTTATCAGAATAGAATGTCCAGAGCCTTCAACAAGAGAGTCAAACCAAGACAATTCACACCGGGGCAGCTGGTATTAAAGAAAATTTTCCCGCATTAAGATGAAGCCAAAGGGAAATTCTCTCCCAATTGGCAGGGTCCATACATGATTCATCGGGTTCTGACAGGAGGAGTCCTTATACTTGCAAAAATAGACGGAGAAGTTTGGCCAAAACCAACTAATTCAGATGCAATCAAGTGTTACTATGTGTAATTTCATGCTTTTCCTATATGATGTAATTTAAACTACGTCTGACCTGATTCCCGTTTAAGAGGGGATACATAGGCAGCCTTATGGGTTTGGTCACAATTCAATAAACTTTTCATTCTCCCCTCCGCCCCCCGCAATTGGAAACTGGGCAAAATTTTGAGGAGGACCCTCAAAATTCTGAAGTGACTTCAGCCGATCATCGCAAGCAACCGTCAAAAGTATCAACTCATTAAACTGGGGCAGAATTTTGAGGAGGAATCTCAAAATTATAAAGCAATAGAGGTTGCAATGTCCTGAACCACTTACAGTCGTCGGTTCATCTAAAAATTATTTCTTATATACTTACATCATATCTTTAACAAACGCATGCATATTTATTATCGAAATCGCTTTGTTCAGCAACGCTACCCCTATGATACATACAGTGTCATCAGATCAAAGCCGAACATGGAAAGCAAAGTCAGCGGGGACACGAACTAACCTTTCTCCTTTACAACACTCACGATTTTTCTTTGGATGCAGGCACCCAATTTGCAAAATCATATATTATACACTCATACTATTCAGGAATACAACTCTCAGAACTATCACACTTATTCACAATTGATATCCACATACAGTACTCCCAACATCCACGATATCTCAATCGGCTATCAACTATTAGCTATTAGCTAAGAAATTTTACTACTATTCATCTGCATTTCTGCATTGCATAAGGCTACCATTTTGCCTTCTGAGACTAAGAATTGTTTCCATCTGCATTTATGCATTGTATAAGCTTACCATTCTACCTTCCGAGACTAAGCATTGTCTTCATCTACATTCCTGCATTGCATACGGCTACCATTCTGCCTTTCGAGACTAAGCGATGTCTCCATCTGCATTCCTGCATTGCATAAGGCTAACATTATGCCTTCTGAGGTTAGGCTCTACCTCCATCTGTATTTCTGTATTGCATAAGGCTACCATTCCACCTTTCGAGGTTAAGCTCTACCTCCATCTGCATGGCTAAAATATCGCCACCTTTATTTACCCTTGCATGGCTGAAAGATCGCCACCTTTATTTATGTCCTGCATCGGCTGAAAGATTGCCACCTTTATTTATGTCCTGCATCGGTTGAAAGATCGCCACCTTTACTTATGTCCTGCATCGGCTGAAAGATTGCCACATTTATTTATGGCCTGCATCGGCTGAAAGATCGCCACCTTTATTTATGTCCGGCATCGGCTGGAAGATCGCCATCTTTATTTATGTCTTGCATCGGCTGAAATATTGCCACTTTATTTACGCTTTCATGGGCTGAAAGATTGCCACCTATCGCATTGCATGGGCTGAAAGATCGCCAAATTTTTTCAAAGGCGTCATTGTTCGGAGGTACCATTCGCATAGCCCGGGAATGCCATGTCATGTCCTGAGGACCCCTTTTAATCTCTTGAATATCATTATTCAAAGGCTTCATAGTTCGGAGGCATCATTCTCATAGCTCGAGAGCATCATTTCATAGCCTGCGGATCCTTTATTATATGCTTCATAGCCTAGGACATCATGGTCTAAGGACTTCATCCTAATCGTCTGAAGACAGCATTCATGGTCCGACGGGAATTTGCATCACGTTTAATTTTTCTGCATATATGTTTGTATTTCTTGTTTGCATCTAAACCGGCTAGCAATGGCCGTCTCAACAGGAGCAATCCCTCTCCAGTTCCCGCAGCCCTATCAGACTTTAACCATCCATCCCAACCTAAATATCGCATATGTTCTTGAAAGATCTCCATCGACATATTTCGTCGTCGGATCCTAAACTACATATGACATGATTCCTGTAAGATCGGCGATATGTAGGCAGCTCAGGAACCAGAGCACGGTTAACCTCTTCAAATCATTTCACTCGGTCAAAATTGGCCATCATGTCTTTACCCGACAACTCATTCATCCTTCCCAGGTAAAGAGGGGCAGCTGTTGATACCCAATTTTCCCTGTATATTTTTTATATGCAAAATATTTTCAAGATAGCATATGTATGCATATATAAGTGTGTCCAAATATTTTAATATTTTTCCTAATTTTTAAATCAAGTTATTGCCCTATTTTAGAAATACAAAGACCAATAATTATTCCTCCAATTATCATTTTGTTGATTCACTTATTTTATCCTCATATTTATACCAAAATATAGCTCAGGTAATTTTTTTCACAATTTTATAGATTGATTTGGCATTTTTAAAGCTAAATTGCACTTAATTACAATATTATCCCATTTTAAAAATTAATTGCATTTATAATTACAAATTTGATTCCAATATTTTTAATCTAATATTTATATACTATTAATTAATTTTGCACCATTAATTCATTTTTCTAAAATTATTTTGCTATTTTTATAAAATAAAAGGGAAAAAGTAGCTATTTAAAAGTTAGCCCTATTTCATTTCAATTTTAGCCCAAATTGATCCCTCATTAAACCCCAATTTCAATTTCAATTTCAAATGGACCGGATCCAATTTCTAAATTTACCCGTCCATGACCCAATTAAAAAACCCGCATGGCTCCCCTTTTGATCCAGGTCATTGATTATTTTGATTAACAACCATAATTTCCCCTTTCCTTTTTAATTTCCCAAACACCCCTAACCCTAATCACTTTCAACCTAATCAGCCACCTTTGAATCCATTCATCTCACAAACTCTCTCAAATATTCCTGGAACCCTAACCGTCTTCAACCGTGAAACCCGCCGGAAACCATGGCGTCTCAGGCCATGGGGGTTCTATACTCACTTCCTATTACTCTTGTGTGCTCTATACTTGAATATTCGAGGCCATAGCTCGAAGATCTTCAATCAGACCTTCGCCGACTCGAGGTTTCCGGCCATCTCCGGCCTTGCTGGCGTGCTATAGTTGTTTGAGTCTGATTCCGACCCTTTCCGACTCAGGTCAATGACCTTTCAAGGCCTTTTAATTTTCTAGGGTTCTTTTGAAACCCTAGCCCTTCAAAGTTTTTCTTCGATTCTTTTTAGATCTGTTGTGTATACATGCTCTACTCGAGTTTTCAAACAATATCCCCAATTTTTTTTCTTTCAAAATCTCTTCTTTTCGATTTAGGGTTTTCTGAAAATGCTTAAAGTGTTTATCTGACTTCCTCTCCCTTTTCTTTTGTGTATATTTGTCTCTAATGTGTTCTTATGTTCTTCTTTTACCACACATGTTCTTCTACTATGCTTTCTATAATCCATTCTTTCTTCCACTGTATTTTCTATGTTGTGTTCTGCTATTTTCTTCCACTTATGTTCTGATGTGTTTCGCCTATTGTATTCTTCTACAATGTTCTTAAGGGTTCTTACTATTTTACCTTGTTTCAATTTTCTTCTAAAAATCTGCTTAACCGTGTTTTCTTCTATTGTTCTTGTTAATCTTTCATCATTATGCTCCGAACTAGTTTCTTCACTCTGGTTTGTTTTGAAACCTTCTACTGGTTTGCATGTTTTCTTATGAGTTTCTGAAAGAAACCCCTGAGCTGGTTTCGGCTACTTGCCTTCTCATCCCCGTATTTGATGCTAGGTGGAAACCCTAGAATTTGGGGATTCCACCGAGGTTTGATTATGTGAACTAGGGTTTTGTTTTAGAACCCCTAACTCCTTCAGCCTGACTTTGAGTCTCTGAAATGAGTTTGGACATCGTTTGTATAATTCTGAACTTTTTTCTAAAACTCTCCTACATTGGAGTTTCTACTGATTTTACAATGGCTCGACAAGTTTCCTTCATGTTTAACGTGTCTGTATGATTTATATGTTCGGAATACTTCTTCAAAAAGGTTTTCAAACTAGTGATTGACTCAGAATTCCTTTTTGATAGGTCTAATTGATTGTTTGCTGATTTTTCTTAAGTTAAAACTTTTTCCATCTTTCTGACTTGGTTCATTCATAACAAATCTTTGACCTTTGATTTCTTGGCTGTTAATTAATTTTCTTTCCTTAAATTGTACAACCGTGTATTATCAAAACCATGTCCTTAAATAACCTTTATGAACTTGCCCTCAATTGCATGCTTTACACAAAGTGTTTATTAATTCCTTTCCTTAAGTGGTTTTACCCGTTTGAATCTAAATCCCTTAATTAAGGGAAACCTTGTATAATTGATTACAATTAATCTTCAATTATTTTTCTTACCTTATTTTCTCATGACTTTCACACTATAAATACACGACCCTTTTTTTCACAAGGCACACACGAATGAACACACTTCAAACTACACAATTTCACAATCTTTTCTGAACTCTCGCTTAAAAGTATTCTATTTTCCTATCTGCACTTTGGCTTTACAAGACTACTACTTTTCTTACTTGTTTCCTTGAAAGTGGTATGTCCTAATTTTAGTTTCAGCATCACCCCAATGTGTTTACATACAGTCTTTATATCCATGTCTACTTTACTGTCTATGTAGAGTTCAATATTCAATTTATGCATGCCTATGTTCTATTGCATGTTTCTACTGTGAATCTTTGCTCCCTATCCCATTACCCATATGTGTTTGTGAGTAGTGACTTAGGGCATGGCAACAGAAGTTGTTTTCCATGAACTGGGTTCTGAACTAATAAGGTCTTAACCTCTAAACGGGCTGGAGGGTGTGCTAGCATATCCCATTGCTAGGCATGCCCACCAGCCTGTTGTTCTTGTGTTCTTGCAAATTCTCCACTTCCCTATACCCCTACGTGCACTGATTTTAAGTTATTCCCATTTCCCACTCCCCTTTCAGATTTCCCTTTCTGCACCCGCACTCTCTCTTAGCTTCTAAGTTCTGCCCCCTCCTGTGAGCCTTGCCTTGAGACCTTCAGTTCCCTCTAAACTTGGACGCTTGAGGGCTGGCCCTTCCACACTGCATTATGTCTTAATTTGGTTATGCATTTGGGTGTGAGCACTGCCCGGAGTCCACATGAGGCTCATAAGGAACTCTGACACATTCAAATGAGAGAAAGGCTTTGGATCATGATCTCTTGGAGTTGGTTCATCTCATACTTTAGGCATGGAGTCTGAATTAGGCTCCCCTTGGTTGTACTTTTAATTCTGATGTAATGTTATTCCATTCTGAGCTGTAATAACTTGTAATAACTATTAGGGATGGCTAGTGAAAAAGGGAGGGAATAACCTTGCATGCAAAGGGTAGACAACTTGCCTGTAGGAATTTCTGATTTTCGCATATCATATAGATATCCTGTCTATAGGTTTGTATGTTTCTACATCTTCATCTGTAGATTATCCTACCTTAGGTTTTTCTGAATTTCTGCACTTACACATGTAGATACTATGCCTATAGGAATTCTGCATTTGCATACGTAGATACTATGCCTATAGAAATTCTGCATCTCATTTAGCTACCATATCTATAAGAACTTATACATCTCATTTAGCTACTATGTCTATAAGGATCATGCACTTTCATGTAGATATTATGCCTATAGCTTCTGCACATGCACATAGAGAATATGCCTATAGGTCTTTTCTGATTCTTCCATACCCGTTTTCACTAGGCAAACTTGTCTATAGGTCCTAATAACAAAATGTGATCAGATGTCATTGCTCGTAATAAAACAATGCAACACCTAGATATCATGTTATAGGATTTCTACACTCTTCTATGTCTATAACAATGTTCTAAGTTGGCAAACACATAGAAAGCATGTCTATAGGGTTTCTAACTCGAATCTGAATAGCCTCACTCACTTATGAGTCTAAAATTAGCAGTAATAATGTGTTACCAATAGCAGAACTCGTGTTTTCTAAAATTCGTTCTTAACTGGCAACTTCCCTTTAAATCAGTATGTAATCAGTTCATACTCTTATTTCTGAAATCTATAGACATCATGCCTATAGGTTTTCGTTTATCACTTAGGCAAGCCTTAGGGTGAAAGTTAAATTGCACCAGTCTTTATTAAGTACAACCAGCGAGCAGGTCTACTTCTGACTTTTTATCTAAAAATATATGATAAATCAGCATGCTTTAACTCTTAAGTTTAATCATACCCTAATTAGTACGTGCAAGACATGCTAAATTACATGTTTTCTTTGATCTAAGGATGTCTGTTTGAACCTTATTTTTTTGAGTGTTTTTCATATATTTGCTCTATGTCTTTTGATTGTCGCCTTAGAATTTTGTCCTTTTAAATCTATAAAACTTCATACCCCTTCCCCTTAGGATTAGTAGTCCCAAATGCCTCCGGGACTGATAGGATTGGGGCGGATAATAGGATGCAATAAGTGAAATGAGACCATTCCGCGTTTAATACCTTAACGGGGTGGGAAAGGGTAGATATGGATATGATGACCACACGATAACACCACGTGTATAAGTGGTTACCCGGTGTTGTGTGAAGTGATCCATATTATTTATAAACCTAGGACCCCCCTCTCTTTTATTTATTTATTTCATTGTTTATTTTCAAATTTCTCAAACTATTTTTCTCAAAATTCATTTCTTTTCACTCCATCTATTTTCAACCATTATGTGAAATCCCCTCTTATTTGAAAGTCCTACTTGCTTACCTGGTATTTATACTTAAAGTCACAACAATAGCTTGGCTGGGACCCACACTAGTGGATTCTGAGGGGTGCCTAACACCTTCCCCTTGGAATAATTTCAAGCTCTTATCCAATCTCTGGTTATCCAAATGAAACCCTTCTTAGTGTCCTAATGCACTATAATCATTAGGTGACGACTCTTCACTTCTCTTAAACCCAATTCCCAAAAAGGAACGAGTTTTCCTCCCAAATATCATAAACCCGATTTCGCAAGAAAAATGGGGGCATTGACAGGCCCACAAATAATTTCTCTCCAACAAATCCATTATATGAGACCAACCAAATTCATCTGCCTTCGTCATATGGTCAATATTATTCTCAGGGCCCAGTAGTTCTGTTTGGATCATTCAACCAACCAGCTATTGGTTGGTCTAACCACACTCCGAATATTCTGGATTGGTATGGGGCCCAGTTACATCATCTAAAATTGTCACTAGCCAAACTAGCTTTTCTGGAATTTGATGAACTTAATCCACGCAACTGGATTCGTAGGTGTAACAATGTTTTTGAGTTGTATCAAGTTCGTGATGACACCAAAATGATTTATGTTGCAATACACTTGAAAGATTTTGTTGACAACTGGTTTGACATCTACGTGCTTGATAGGGGTGGTCGTGTGACGTGGCCTACCTTTTATGTGGATGTGTGTAAACGATTTGGCAACAACAGACCCGTAGGGGTGACATCAGAGTTTAATCATTTTTCACAAATTGATGATGTTAAAAGTTATCAGCGAAGATTTGAAGAATTAAGATGTTTAATTTCCTTGAATAACCCATCGCTGCGTGAGTCCTATTTTGTGGAGTGCTTTATTGGGGGATTGAAACCTGATATTCTGCCATTAGTAGAGTATGCTAATCCCAGAACATTGATGGATGTGTATAACTGTGCAAAGATTGATGAACAATCCTTCAATGACCTTTACTAGTAGTTATATTCTCAATGGACCAAGAAACATTCTACACAATTTTCCAAGCCCATTTTCCCCTAGCTCCAGTAAAAAGCCCTAATGTTGTTACCCTTAAAAGCCCAGCAAACCGAAAAATGTCTTTAGAAGAAATGCGTGCATAGAACCTGTGTTATAAGTGTCTAGACAAATATCATCCCGGTCACCAGTGTAAACCAAAAGCAGTACAAGCGATGGAAGGGGAGGAGTTTTGTGATGTTGCTGAGGTTTTGCAAGAAGAATGGCAGGAGGAAGTAGTTGAAGGGAACGATCAGGGATAAGTGTCCATTAATGCCATAATGGGCCATGATAAAACTCATTCGACCATTAAAATTTTAGGCTGGGCGAAGAAGCATCAGATAATAATTTTGATTGACAGTGGATCCACTCACAATTTCATGGATCCACAATTAGTGAAATTGTTGTCAAGCCCTGATTTCTTACCTAGGCCAATGTGCATAAAGGTGGCCAATGGTGAATATGTATGGTGTCATTAACATATCAAGCAATTTAAGTGGAAGATGAAGGAGTTGGAGTTCACTTTTGATATGAAATTGCTTAAGGTAGGGGGTTGTGACATGGTACCAGGAATGGACTGGATTGACACTGTGGCACCTATTATTTTACATACAAAACCACTGAGTATATCATTTATTAGTGATTCCAAAGTGGTTCATTTGCTGGGACATACTGAGATTCAACTCCCAACAGAAGTGGATGCTAGAAAGATCAGGTGGTTACTCTACACTGGACAATGCAATTATATAGCCCAATTGTTGTTGGCAGAAAAGTTCAAGACGGGGGATGAAATCCCAAAAGACGGTCAAAAGTTATTGAGTATTTACTTAGAATTATTTCAAGAGCCTAAGGCCTTACCTCCAGCTAGGACTTGTGACCATGCAATTGAGTTGTTACCAGGTTATAAACCAGTCAACCTTAGGTTGTATCGCTACTCATTCAAACAAAAAAAAAATGCCATTGATGAGATTGTAGCTGATATGCTAAAGGCTAACACTGTGACCGCAAGTGTATCTCCTTTTGCCTCACCAGTCTTCTTGGTAAAGGAAAAAGACTCGAGTTGGAGATTGTGCGTAGACTACAGGAAGATCAATGAGATTACAGTAAAAAATAAATATCCTATCCCCGTTGTTGAAGATTTACTTGATGAACTATTTGGTTCCAAGTTTTTCTCCAAACTAGATTTGCGTTCGGGGTGCGATCAAATCCGAATGAAGGCGGGTGATAAGTACAAAACTGCTTTAAAACCTATCATGGGCTTTGTGAATTTCGAGTGATGCCTTTTGGTCTTACTAATGCACCCGCTACATTCCATGCTCTCATGCATCAGATATTTGGCACATTTTTAAGGAAATTTATGCTAGTATTTTTTGATGATATCTTAATTTACAGCACCTCCTTACGTGACCACGTCAAGCATTTACAGATGGTGTTTGATATTTTGAAAGCCAACCAATTGTTTGTAGAATTGGCAAAGTGTAGTTTTGCTCAAAAGCAAATCGAGTACTTAGGCCATATTATTTATACTGAAGGAGTCAGTACTGATGGGGCTAAAGTAGAGGCTATGTTGAGTTGGCTCGTACTTAAATCCGTCAAAGAGTTGAGGGGATTTCTGGGCCTTACTGGTTATTACAGGCGATTTATTAAAGATTTTGCCCTAATCAGCAAGCCTCTAACTGAGTTACTCAAAAAGGGTGGTTTCCAATGAACAGAGAAGGCAACCTAGGCTTTTGAGGAGCTTAAACAAGCCATGGTGAAAGCCCCTGTGTTAGTGTTACCTAACTTCACAATACCATTTGTTATGGAAGTGGATGCGAGTGGAATAGGCATTGGGACAGTTTTGACACAAGGAGGCCGGCCTATTGCTTATTTGAGTCAATCTTTAAGCACGAAAACCTTGGGTTGTCTACTTATGAAAAAGAATTGATTGCTCTCTTCTATGCCGTTGATAAGTGGAGACATAATTTGCAACCAAGTCATTTCATAATTAAAACTGATCACTTCAGTTTAAAATTTTTGAAAGACTAGAGAATCACCACTTCTTTACAACATAAAGGTGTTACTAAGCTATTGAGCCTCAGTTACGGAATACAGTTTCGTAAAGGAATTGAAAATATGGTTGCTGGTGCATTATCCAGGAAATTTGAGGAACTTGTGATGGGCTTTCAGTTGTGCAGCCCAGCTGGGTGATGAGATAATAAATAGCTATGAAGGAGATCAACAGATCCACGACCTCATCGCTAAGCTTTCTATTGACCTAAATTCAATACCAGATGTTCAATATCAACAAGGTATCATCAGGCATCAAGGTCATATATGGGTCGGAAGTAGTGGTCAGCTAAGGAAGAAACTCATTTCAGAGTTCCATACATCTTCCTGGGGAGGCCATTCAGGGGTGTTAGCTACTCAACAACACATCAGGAATGTCTTCTATTGGCCTACTATTTTACAAGATGTAAATAATCAAATCAGAGAATGCGAGGTCTGCCAAAGAAACAAAGACGAAAATGTGTCTTACCCAGGCTTGGTACAGCCATTGCCCATTCCTACTCGAGCTTGGGAACATGTGGCGATGGACTTTATAAGTGGTCTGCCAAAATCACAAGGAAAAGATTCAGTTCTAGTAGTAATCGATGGATACATCAAGTACTCTCATTTTTTTTGCATTAACCCACCCATACACTGCTTTACATATTGCACAGGTCTTCATTGATAATGTATGTAAGTTACATGGCTTACCTACTTCTATCGTATCAGACCATGACCCAATTTTCATAAGTGCATTTTGGAAAGAGCTTTTTAAGGGCCTTAAGGTTCAATTGAAACCAAGCTCGGCATATCATCCTCAAACCGACGAACAATCTAAAAGGTTGAATCGTTGTTTGGAGACTTACTTGAGATGTATGACAGTCCATAAACCTACAGATTGGAGCAAGTGGCTCGCGCAAGCAGAATTTTGGTATAACTCGAACTTCCATAGCTCCTTGGGAATGTCTCCTTTTAAGTCTCTCTACGGCTATGAGCCTCCAATGCCCACATTTGAATTGGTAGCTCAGACCAAAGTTGATTCTGTGAATCACTTATTGAGGGAGCATCAACTGATTGATAAAATATTGAAGGATAATCTAATTCGCGCACAAAATCGAATGAAACATTTTGCCGATAATAGAAGAAGTGAGAGGAAATTTGAAGTAGGTGATTAGGTCTTCCTGAAATTGCAGCTTTACCGACAAAGTTCAGTAGCATTGCGGCGCAATTTGAAGCTTTCAGCTAGATTTTTCGGACCTTACAAAGTAATGCGCAATTTCGGTTCAGTGGCTTACGAGCTCATATTGCCAGAGGGATCAAAAATTCACCCAGTCTTCCATGTGTCTCAGCTCAAGAAGAGGACAGGAGATCAAATGGTGGCTTCACGGGACCCTCCTTATTGCACAAATGATGGGAGAATTCTGACTGAGACAATATCCATTTTAGAACGAAGAATGGTCAAGAAAGGAAATCGGGCAGTGGTACAATGGTTAGTTCAGTGGGAAAACTTGCCGCTAGAGGAGGCTACATGGGAGGATCCTGCATTTCTCCATTCACAATTTTTGGGATTTAATCCATGAACCTCTGTAAAGGTTCTTTAAGGGGAGTGAAATGTAAGAGACGAGTCTCTTATCTAGTATAAGGAGTATGTTGGGTCGTTCCTTTCCTAGTCCAATTGATTAGTAAAAGCCTTTACTTTCATTAATAGCACACTATTAAAAATATAATACAAAAGAATTAGCATTAATTAATGATTAATAAATATGGCAGTAAAATATTTATGCATATAGCAGATTTAATTCAATTCAAATCAGCAAGAATCAAGCTGCTTAAAAAGGCAGTCCTAATATTTAATATTTTTTCCTATTTTTCTCTCCATTCCATAACATGTTTTATGTTTTCATTAGAAACCAATCCATTCCATAACAGATTTTTTCCTTTTCGCACATGGACCTTTTTATATAATGTAATGTAGCAAAATTATACATTATATTCTGACGAGATAAAATACATATATTTCATAAAAAAATATAATGTATGTTTGTAATATATATACATTATAAATCATGTATTTTTAGGAAATCCATGTATATATGTCTTTATATTTAAATATATATCATTGATCCATTCCATAACAATTTTTTTCCTTTTTATACATGGACCTTTTTATTCAACTTAATCCTAGAAAATTATATATTTGAATATTCCAATGAAATAAAATACATATATTTTGTGAAAAATAATAATGTATATTTGTGGTATATTATAAATCATATTTTCTAATGAAAAATCATGTATATATGCATATATTATTTATACGCTCATTTATATTTAAATAGATTATATTAATATGCCATTTATAATTTGCACTAATAAAACAATGCATATTTGTAGAAATTATCCGCATATAAACAGTATATGTGACATATTTTTTTTTCTTCTATATACATATTAGTGGCATGTTAATATTTTAGATTAAATTTTATGTAAGGTATATGCTAGCAATATACTTTGAATAATATCAATAAAATAATGTATTATGATGCATGTATATAAGTTATATATGTGGTATAAATACAAATAAAATATATATATATATATATATATGATATATTGATGGAATATTTACATTATAAATTATCACAATATAATATACTTGAAATATATTAGAGGTATATTTTTAGTTAAAATAAAATTGTGCAGAAAAAAGTTTAAAACTCAAAAAAGAAAAAAAATACTCATTATGCAGAGAGAATTATTTTTGAGATATTCTTCTTTCAGAATCTTTGATATATTTTGGTAAGTGTTATTTATAGAAGAGAAAAAAGAAATTATGGAAGAGTGAGGGAAAAGGAAATGTAGTAAAAAGTGTATTAATATAGAGTGATGCCTTAGTTAATGGAGTTATCAACGTAAAAATACTAAAAAGGTTAAAAAAAATGTCATTTTTGGAATAAATAAAGCCTACTATCATTTATGAGAATAGTTTTTAAAACGAAAGAGGGTTAAATATACCCCTCTACTTTCAAATATTATTTACTTGTACCCCTCGTTATACTATTGGGCTATTTATACCCCTACCATCATACTATTGGATTATCTATACCTCTATTGTCATACTTTGAAACAAAAATACCCCTATTTTGAATGGAGTGCTACGTGGCAACACCAGATTAAAATAACTCATTTTCTTTTTTACCCGACCCGTTTTTAAAAAAACACACAACCCAATGTCACACCTCTTTTTTTACACACCTACCCCGGAGGATAAATGTATAAGGGAGTTTTTCCAATTTAAGTGACATTATTCGAAATGGGATTATTTATTTATTTTTAAGAGTCGCCACTTGGGATAGGATTGGCTTTTGGTGTCCCAAGTCACCGGTTTAATTAAACCCCAAATCGAGGAAAATTGTTGACTTCCAAATTGGAGTCTGCGAACCAAAAATTCTGTGTAAGGAATTCTGTTGACCCGAGGGAAGGTATTAGGCACCCTCGGATCCCGTGGTTCTAGCACGATCGCTTAAATTATTATAAATGGCTAAAACCTAATTTTTTATACATGCTCCAACCTATAGTGCAATTTTATAATTATTTACCGTTTTTTATCAATTATTATTTTT
>MU768404.1:1301-23228 GCA_026770625.1 Nicotiana glauca
AAAAGTTTTCCCCCCCCCCCCCCGCCACACAAATACAAACACAAAATTAGAAGGGAAAACAGATAATTCGATCATCAAATGGACTGCTATCTTGATTTAACGCTATATTTCCAATTCTATTATATTGCTATCATATGTTTCCTTATTTTAAATTGCCTCTTTGTTTTCCAGGACATTGCTAATCTTGTTGGTAACAAAAAGTTGTTATTGAAAGTTCCTGCCTTCAATGTCATTAATATTGGATCACATGCCGGAAATAAACTTGCAATGCAGGCATGTCATTTATCTTCCTCCTCTATTTTTCTGAGTTCTATTTAGACGTAACTTTCTGCCTCTCATTTAAATATTATTTAGTTGTGATTCGCAAAATTCTGAGGTTCGACTTATCTGTCCTTTGAATGATAAAACACTGTATTACACACATAAAGCATTGCAGCAATATTTTTTTCTCATCCTACCAATTCTACTTTTGAGAGGCAACAATCATCTTGGACAGCATGGGATGCATTGAAAACTTCAGCCATTTTTTCACTAACTTTTGTTAACTTACCATCTACATCAACGGATTTAAGCACAAACAACAGCTCCGGGCCTTGAATTAGACATTCACTTGTTGTACTTTCCATGAATTCAAAGTTCATCAAGTCTTTAATCCATTGAGTAAGAGCACAACATTTTGAACTTTAGTCCTTTTTATTTCTGGAACTATATTATCTTCCAAATTGCCTCTTTGTGTCCTTATTTTACATTGGCTCTTTGTTTTCCACCACATTGCTAATGTGCCTATTAACAAAAAATTATTGTTGAAAGTTCCTGTCTTCAATGTCATTAATATTGGATGCCAGACCGGATACAGACTTGCAATAAAGGCATGTAATTTCTCTGCCTACACTATATATCTGAGTGCTATTTAGTTTTACTTTTCTGCCTCTCATTATAAAATATCTTATATTATTTAGTTTTGTTTAGAGAAACCGTCGGGTTGGACTCCTATGTCCTTTGGATGATAGAACAGTGAATTACCTACAAAAAGCTTTGCAGCACTCTTATTATCTCCTCATAGCAATTGTAATTGTCACAGGCAACAATCATGTTGGAGAGCATAGGTTCTATACGAAAATCAAACATTTTATCACCCACTTTGCTTTATTCCAGGTCTTTAAGTACACGTTCATCTGCTGCACTATCCATGAAGTCGAAGTTCCTCAACTCTTTAATCCCTTGAGTAAGAACACGATATTTGCAAGGTTGGTCCTTTGTATTTATGCAACTAACATATCTTCCAAATCGTAAATGTACCTATGTGCAATGTATAATCTGCAACACTTCGCAGGAGCTGTTCGTCGTCATCAACCAGCACGTTGGTTGGCAGACTGCTTCGAGATGTGAGCGACCGTCAATGACTCGGTTCCTGTTCGAGGTTTGTATCACTTCATCTTAACATTATAAAAATTTATCATAATAACATTATAAAATTTTTAAGCTTAACCATATTAGAAGAAATCCCGTAGCTTAACTTTACTGTTTTATGTATGGTGTATGGATATCTTGAAACTAAAATGTTACAATTTTGTATGGCAGTCAACTTTTGCCACGAATCGTCAACTTATATTTATTTACTTAACATACTAGATACAAAAGGAGCTTCAAGAAGATAAGCAAAGACACTACAAACCATGATAAATAGTATGTAATGAATAAAGCTAACTTCATATTAACATAATAAACAAGGTGATCTCCATAGTTCTATCGATTTCTACACATAATGATTAATTTCTGTGATTTTCTCAGCATTATTTACAATGAATGGTCAGCATTTACAAAATAATATTTTATCACAATGGCAATGAACCTGTAGGTTTGTAACAAAGTAGTAAAGAGTAGATGATGTATGGAATACACTGTCACATCCATCAAATAAGCATCAAATGAACCTTAGTGTAATCTGTTAGCTTGGAACAAAGCAATACAAAGTAAAGGTTTACTACTGAACCTCATTTTTATTTTCTTTATTTTATAGGGCTCTAATGAAGATAACGAGTTCATTGAATTTGCAAACATATCACCCAAGATAGGTTCTTCTATTACCGCAACAGTCGTTGAAGAAGATCCGAATGCATAGTTATATGGAAATAAGATCAAGAGATGGTTTAAATAGAAGAAAACAGCTTAACTTATTGCATCTGTAACAGTTGGACAACCTAAACACAATCTTATAAGATAAATATTTTTGATTTGTCTTTCTTGGAAAATATTTTATTCAATACTTATCTTCCAATATGTTGAACATCACTTGCAGTTTCTGATTTTTTTCATGGAGTTGCCTATTCTTCCTTCGTATTTCCATTTCACACGACTTACTTTGCTTTCATTTCATAAGTTCATTGATAGTTTTTTATTCTTTGAGTCGCTGATTATAGGTGGCAGAGCGTATGCTAATTGAAATAATTTACCACTGCATAACAAAGCTATTTCTTAAATGTGCAGCTGATAAGCAAATTATGTGTGCTATCCGAACATATGACAGGCTAATAGTGTTTTCGTTATCTAACTATCTTTCTGATAATACTCAAAAGTGATCGGACTGAATTTACGAACGTTATTAAAATAACAGTGTGTGAAACTAAGCAGGGCATAATAATGACAAACATAATCAATGTAAACTTTTACTGCATCACATACCATAAAACCTAAAAGTTAAAAATAAACTTCTGTTTACAGCAAAATTACTTCTCTTTTTAATGATATGTAACTGTTAGCATGACTTTGCCTCTTAAAATTATAGTATTCGTTCCAGTTTTTATTGTATGCAATTTGAATTTAAAGTTTTTTCTCTACCTATATACACCCCACGTTTTCCTACACCCAACCAACCCTCCTCACTTTCCAACCATTATCTTCACATGTCCATTCTCAACTTCTCCCCACTTTCATACTATACCCACTTCCCCATTATAGTCAGCCCATGATATTATAAAATTACATCAACAAGTAGATGTTAAACGAATAAAAACATACTGAAAAACGAAAACGCAGCAAACTAAGACAATATTACGTCAAAATTGCTTCTTCTAAATCACAATACACCCTACTCTCTAAATTTTATCCCCATAACAACGGTATGATCTATAATCCGATGTTTGCTTATTTGCGATTTACTTTATTGTTCCTTACAGATGGTTTTTTTGTTCAATGTTCATAAATGATCCATATTTACTACTTCATCTTATTTATCTATATTTTTCCTTCTCGCAATTAACAAACGTCATTATTAATAATTTTCATGGATATTGAATGGCTCAAAACCTGTGTGAATGTTAACCGTTCAGTTCCATAAGTTTTTAATTAACAAATAACTTAAGTAATTAATTGAAATTACTGTTTTGGGATTTCATAACTGTTTTTTGTTGCAAATATAATATTTCCATGGACATGCATATACAAAATTTTACCACTATCTATTGTAATTTAGTATGCAAAATTCTATTCAAGTAGTCAACTTCTTACCATACTAACATTAGCCTGCTTAACATAATACTTAAATTTGAATTAATTTTCTAACTTATATTAGCCTGCATAGGTAAATACTCATAATACACAAGTTAACATAGATTTAGCATACTGTGGTTTCTGTTTTGAATTGACTGCTTACATGTCCAGAGTTGGTGAAACTTATTAAGTTCCTATTTATCATTTTTATTTTTGAATTTATACTATTTGTTTCACATTTACTTATGATCTCCTCTAACATTCGAAAATGCTTCAGCAACGTATTCTTTATTTTTATTGCTTGTGCATGCTCAACCAAGTAAGCTTTATATCTACTACTGATGTTTGCCCTTCATTCACCTGACAATGTATTTTAAAATAATTGTTTAAATACATTAATATGTTCAAATAATATGCATGTCCAATATTTTAAAATTGACATGTTATAGCTATACTTATGGTTTCCTTGGTCCTATTTCAGATATGGCTAAAAAAGGACACATTCAAATTAATCTAAGTATGAGTTCTCAAAGTAAAGGAATGAGACAACGTTCAAGGGTACGCCGTCGCAGCGTTTATTCCTTTAATCATTCTGACTCAAGGTTGAAGTCATCAGGAATGTTCCGATACAAAATAAGTTAAGAGATCGAAGGGCTGAACAAAGGGAAACCGAAAAAAAATTTAGAGAGCTTAGGGCTTCACTAAATGAACACATTGCAAATTATCAACATACTCGAGATGCCCTAATTGATGCTATTAAAAAAATAAACTATCTGATTGGCATGCCTTAGCAATTTTAGTAGATTCAGTTGGGCAACCTTTAGATAGTATTTTAACTGAAATTTATCACGAGGTTTGGCCAACTGAACCTTTTTGGGTTTATGCTTAAATTTGAAGCTGAGTGGGAGAACCGTTTGTACAATTATTTATAATTTGATTAATTAAGCAAAGTTATTTATTTCTTTACTATATTAACTGTCATAGTACTAAATTTTTTTTAACACTATTACATAAGATAAATAAAATTATGTAATAACACTAACTTATTCATTCAATTAATGCAACTTTTGCAAAATATAAAATGTCTTATAAGAGGAAAATAATTAAGACATACATTAATATATGCTATTGACTTTATTATATATACTCATCATGTAAAGTTATACTTTAGAATCTGTTATGCCTATTTGAAAAAAAATATTTATTGACAAATATATATAAATTTACGTAGTTACAAATATGAATTCATCCTAAGTATACTTGCAATAGATTATTTCTTTATAAATGAAAATTTAAACTTCACGTATGTTCCTTTTGGTTAATATCAATTGTTACTACATATTTATAATAAACAACCGAGGCAATCGTTTGGGAAGTAACATACATAAATAATATGGCAGCAACTATGTTAGGAATGAAATATTAACATAAAGTTTAATCACCCTGATAAAGTCCCGTATTTACTTTACCGGATAATTTTTTTCGTTACAAATTTTATTATTTTTAACAACAATACCATAAAATTTAAATAAATAAATTATCTCAACAGTAAAACATTATTAGTCTTCTCATATATGACAAAAAAAAACTAATCTTAAATATTGGTTAACATAATAAATAAAATATATAACAAAAAATATATTCGCTAATTATATAACTACCTTTTATTTACTAAATATTTCATTATTGGGTATATCGTATTGCCAAGTAACATAACAAATATTCCTTATTAAATCAATCAAATCTTTTACAATAAAAAAACCACGATTATAATTTAATTTTATTAATAATTTTTAATACTTACCGCGCATCGCGCGGGTACTATACTAGTTCCATTTTAAAGCAAATAACCCAATTTACATGAATACTACTCTAATGCCGAATCAACGACTTCATGAATGAATTCAACTTCCACAACATATTTGTTCAAATGGTAGATCCCAAATTTACTTTTAGTTTAAAAACAGTAACATATCATCCATTAAATCAAAGACGTAAAATAATAGAACAAGAAGCTTGTATCACTTTTAAATCTATAGCTACTTACACACAACTAATAAAATAAAGAGGCAAGAGAAAGGACCTTTGACAACAAATTTTCTTTAATTTATGAAGTCAATACACAGGATCTCCAAGACAAAAACCATACAACGAAGCTCGTTTTGAACCGGACCGGAACCTCACCTAGAAACCTTGAAGTAAATACCTCGACCTCGCCCTTTTTCACGTCCAGATCTGAACAACAAAGACCTCCAATTTGGGTGAAAAACAATGCTCACTCTTTTCTTATTGTCCGTCTCTCAATTCTCTCTTTTCATTTTACTCACTCAATAGTGTCTTTTTCTTCTTCTTCTTTTATCTTTTTCTGTTGCCTTTTCACTTCTTTCCACTTTTTGTTTTTGCTTTTTGTCAGATCCTTTTCTTTTTCTTCTTGTTCTTTGTGCTCTCCCCTGATTTTTTTTTCAGATTCCTTTTCTTCTCCCCCTCTAAATGCTAAAACATGAATAAATTATATAGTGTAGTGTGGGAGCTATGGAGAGAAAATGTGAGCAATGTATTGTGCGTGTAATGTGTCGTGTGGGAGTGGGGATCATGGAATGGTTTAATTTTTAGTTATTTTTTTCTTTTAACTAATTCTAGACTAACAAATATATATATATATATATATATATATATATATATATATATAGTAAAATATATACATATAATTTAATGATACTAAAAAAAATATTATAGCGTATATGTTTTTTTTTTTAATTTTCTTAAATAAAACCTGTTAAGAGTAAGATAAATATTTAACATAATAAGATTAGACCTAAAAGAAATATTTACACTAAACTAGTTTGGGTGTGGTCAAAAATTAGTTGTTCACATTAACTACTCTATAGAAGAACCTGGTTCTTCTACGTGTTCCAACTACTGATGTTTGCGGAATAATAAATACAGAAAATAAAGAACACAGAGATTTTTACGTGAAAAACATCTGGCTCAAAAGGTAAAAAAACTATGACCTACTACTCAGTAGGATTTTCCCAAACTTCCACTAAAATAACTGAGCCAAAACATCATTTACAAAAATTCTTTGTAAATCTAAGGATTAACTCTAATCTTGTTGTGGCACACAGCCTCAACTGCTGCGACAACTTCAAGTTAACTCAAACTTGAATACTCTATGTACCTAATACAATTGCTTCTATGAAGCTGAAAGGTATAATGTTAAACTACCTACTACAATTGAACTAGAATAAAAGATAGACACATGGAACTGGTTCTTCTATCTCGTTCAAGTAGCTTCAGGAGTGCACACTCAAATCTCACATAAATTGCTTGCAAAATTGCCTTTCTCGTTTTCTCTCAATTTAGTTTTTAACTTCTACGTATGTGCATTACCTGTAAATAAGAACAACACAGACATTTAATAGTTTAGTAATCAGAGTTTGATTGGGATTCAATTGTTGCTTTTCTATCGTGGAAGAGTTCATGATGATCTAAAACTCTAACACTATCTTAATCCTAGATTGTGTTCTCTTCATATAAGGAGACTTTCTCCCTTTATCCAATATACAACATTTTCGATCATATTAGGAGATATTGCTGCTTGATCAGTAGTACTTATCTCCTTCACGTGCGTCTCACATATATAGGTTGATCATGACTGTGCTTCACAAGATGGACCTAGTTCATGCCTGAGTTCTTTTGTCAATCTTCAAAACTTCACCTGTTCTTGGGCCAACAAATTCCCCTTTTTTTATAATGACAAACTCTGTGCTTTTTACTTATTTGGAACCTGTAAGAACTCAGCTTAACCATCAATACTAAACTTAGAAAATTCACTTATCATCAAAGACCAAGTTAATTAGGTAATAAATATCACTTATTTCAGAATGTGTAAAGCACAATGTCTCTTCCCCCTTTTGGCATCATCGAAAAGTTGCATATAAAGTGGGATTCCCAGATTTTAATAAGTACTCATGACCACTGAGGCAACTGCAAGTGCAATCATGGAGTAATCATCAGTAATCAAGCAAACATATTTAACTATCAAGGACAGATTAATATTGAACAAGAGCAAAATAGTAGTTATTATTGACAGAGATATGTTGCCACCAACAATCCACAAAAAGAAAGAAAAACATTCAAACCATGAACAAAAACAACAGATATAAAAATCCATAATCTGGGTCACTGAGGTGCTAAACAAGTGCAGGAGACAAAAGCTAGGACTCATAAGGCTTGGAGGAACTAGAGGGTTGGGTTTGGGTTTGGAGAAAGTTCGGCATGCTATAAAGAATTCCATCATTCTTCTCCTTTTCTTTGGCAAGCCCAGTTCTGAGACCATCCCTCTCAGCTTCCACTTCAGTCACACGAGCCTTGAGCCTAGCTATTTCAGCATCCTTGGCTGCACATTCCTGAACCAAAGTCCTGACTTTGCTGTTAATGGTTGTCTTCTGGGATGAACCAGGTTCATTTGGGATGGCATTGACTGCATAGTCACAAGCAAGAAGAGTATTGATGCCAAAGTGATCCTTGCTCGAGGCCATTTCCCACTTCTTCAAAGGCACATTGCACCTATCCAGCACATTGGTCAGAATAAAGCCATAGGGGGTAGCATAGGCCTTTGAGCCATTGATGACCCTATCCAGCAACTTGATGATGAAGGCATGCCAATTTATTTGCCTTCCACTCTCTAGGCACTCCATAAGAACTAGATCTATGTAATTGGCAATGTGCCTTCTATCATGTCTGGGCAATAAGCACTTGTTGACAAATTCAAACAAGACCTTGTGCTCATGCCTCATTTCACTCTTCTGCACAGCCCTGGCTTCATTCACATTTTCAGAATCACAAAACCTCCTAGTAATTGCAATAGCAGTATGGAGGAGTCCAGGCAAGGCCACCTTTGCCTTGTATAGTCATCAAACCTTTTAGAGTGTATGTCCATGATCTCTCCCAGTTTCTTTGCATCAAACTGCACTTGAACCCCTTTCACCAGGCTACTAACCTTGCCATCCTTAACCAAAGCATTAGCCATAAACTCAATAAACCCATTTCTGGCTAGCCTACCAACCATTTGAAGGACCATGTCCTTCCATCCTTGAGCAGCTAAAGCACTCACCAATCTTATCATTCCTGGTTCCACCAGGTCTTTCAGCAGTCTACCCTTTAAAATCTTTATTTTTCCAAACATGGAAAACTTATCTTGTTACTTCTCAGAATCAACTTCTTCTTCATCTCCACTCCAATCCTAATCTTTAGAAATTTTTGATTGTTTGTTTTTCACTACAAATCTTATCCTCTTGGCTAGTGTAGGTTCAATAGCCTCAGACACAGAGGAAGGCTTCTTGGAGGAAGTCTTGGCCTTTTTGGGCTTAGGGGTCGAAACCTCCACTGATGTTCCCCTTTCTTGATGGGCCAATTTTATCTCCTCTTCCTCAACAACCTCTGAGAATTCTGCAAACTTTCCCTTCCATTTATTCATTCTCTTTTTTTTACTTTCTGCTAAAGCTCTTTGTAGATCAACTTCACTCTGTTTTACCCTGCTTCTTGTGGCTCTACCCTTTGGAAATGAAGAGGCAGTAGGTTTTGGGGATGAAGCCTTTCTTTTCCTTGAAGGCTTAGGAACACTGGGGGCTTTTGTTGTGGGAGTTCTGCGTTTCTTTGGGTCGTAGCTTGCCCCAACCTTTTTCAGCAGGTCTTCTAGGGTCTCTTAAGTAGATGAAACAAGTTCATATCTCTGTGCGCTCAGATGAACCAACCCCTCAGCAGCTTCCCCAGAACCACTTCCCTATGACTTCATGCCACTTTCTTCTACCCTCTCTTGTGCCACCCCACAGATAGCAGGCACTACTCCTTTCCTATTTCCCCTCTCTTCACCAGATGCACTATTTCTCTCTTTTTCTTTTTCATAATTCTTTTTACCTCTACTCCTTCATATCTCAGGCAATTCAACATCCCCAATGGGTCCAACCAGAACAAACCTAGTCTCTAGGTTTTTAGTCACAGATGAATGTACCTTAGAAGGCGATTCTTGAGTCTTTTCAAAGTAAGAAGACCCATGTCCTTCCCCCTCAGTAGCGGATTGATATGATTCAGAATCAGAGTTAGAGTTGGAGTTTTGAGCTTGGCTTGCTTTCAACTTCTCATTTAATGTCTTCCTCAGAGCCCCAGACGCTACAGTCTTTCGAACAAGCATTTTCTCCCTTCAAAGTCTAGGTTTTGGAGATGCACTGGGTGGAGGAGGTGAGGATGAATTTGTGGGAGTGGGTGGTGGAGGAGTTCCAAGATTGTCTTGTGGGTTAGTCATCCTCGTTGGTTTCTTGAGAGAATTTTGGAAATTTGAGATTGGAAGAAGAAGGCAAGTGAAAGTGAAGAAGAATTTTTGACGGTTTGGAGTTATTAAGATGGTAGGAGAAATGATGTATATTTAAAGAGAAATACACATTTAATAGGTAACGACATCTTTTAGCACTGGTCAATTAGAGGTCTAATCAACCTGAAATTTCAGATTTTGAATGATCGGTTTATCTTCCCTAGATTTTAGGAAAAGTTTTCAGTTTTGAGTTCTAGGCAGACCGAACTGGTTCAAAGCTAACAGGTAGAATTTTCTAGGAATTGAACAATTTTAGGACTCCTGATTTAAATATTAATCTTTCTAATTGTGCAGAGTATAGAAATTATACCTTAGCTTTCATATGAACTCATACTGATTAACCAGGTTCTTCATTTAGAATTCTCTTGAACATGCCTCATATGCCATAATAGATAAAATTTTGTAAGAGATCAGTGAGTCATATAAACACGTCACAGGAGTATACTAATTAAAGTATGAAGCTGAGTAAGAATTAATATAGATATTTACACAAGTTCAAAGTTCCTAGCCAAAACAAATTCATTTTTTTTCATAATTTTTTTCATTGTGCATTCTTAGCTGGACCTATGAGGTGATCTTAGTCATCCCTAATTCCAACCTATTCCTCTCAAAGGTTTCCCTACTCAGTGCTTTAGTGAAGATGTCAGCATTTGTTTATCAGTAGCACAGAATTCTATCGAGATCAATCCTTTCTCATAGTTATCTCTTAAGAAGTGGTGTCTAACATCTATGTGCTTAGTCCTCTTATGATGAACAGGGTTCTTTGTCATACTTATAATACTAGTGTTATCACATAATATAGGAATACAACCCACTTCAATACCAAAGTCTATCAGCTGCTGTTTAATCCATAGCAATTGAGCACAACATGAGACAGCAACAACATATTCAGCCTCAGTAGTGGATAAGGCCACTGAATTTTGTTTTTTAGTGTCCGATGATACAAGACATGAACCAAGAAAATGAGCCATACCTGATGTGCTTTTCCTGTCCATAAGAAAACTTGCATAATCAGCATCAGCATACCCTACTAGATTAAAATTACTACCTTTAGGGTACCAAAGATACAGTTCAGTAGTGTCTTTCAAATATCTCAGTATCCTCTTGACAGCAGTCAAGTGAGGCTCCTTTGGATTTGCCGGGAAGCGAGTACAAAGCCCTACACTGAAGACTATGTCATGTCTGTTGGCAGTAAGATACAAAAGTGAACCAATCATACCCCTATACAACTTCTGATCAACTGATGAACCAGGTTTATCTATATCTAATTTAGTGGCATTTGCATTGGGGGTGTCTATTTCCTTTTATTCATCCATTTTAAACTTTTTGATCAGTTCCTTTGCATACTTCTGCTGATGGATCATGGTTCCATTTGGGTTTTGTTTGATCTGTAAGCCCAAGAAAAAATTAAGCTCACCCATCATACTCATTTCAAACTCACTCCCCATTAGTTTGGCAAAATCCTTAATTAGTTTATCAGTGGTGGCCCCAAAAATTATGTCATTAACATATATTTGTACCACAAGGAGATCCTTACCTTTTCCCTTAAGAATAGGGTACTATCAATTTTACCTCTTTTGTAGCCATGTTCAAGCAGGAATTTGGACAGTCGTTCATACCATGCTCTAGGAGCATGCTTGAGTCCATAGAGAGCCTTGTCTAATTTGTACACATGCTCACAACATTCCCTGCTTTCAAACCCTGGAGGTTGTTTCACAAACATTTCTTCTTTCAGGTAGCCATTCAGGAAGGCACTTTTGACATCCATCTGATAGAGAGTGAATTCTATGTGTGCTACAAAAGCTATGAGGAATCTTATTGCCTCTAGTCTTGTAACTTGAGAAAACGTCTCATCATAATCTATACCATCCTCTTGGTTGTAACCTTGTACCACAAGTCTTGCCTTATTTCTTGTAACAGTTCCATCTTCATCAAGTTTGTTTTTGAAGACCCATTTTGTGCCAATGACTGATCTGTCCTTGGGTCTTGGAACTAGATGCCAAACTTGACTTCTCTCAAACTGGTTGAGTTCATCTTGTATTGCGTTTACCCAATCTACATCCTGCAAAGCTTCAACAATATTTTTTATGTTCAATAAGATAAAGAAAAGCATCAAAAGCACACAAATTCTTTAATAATGATCTAATTTTGACTCCAGAGGTTGGATCAGTGATTATGTTCTCAATGGGATGTGAGATTTTATACTTATGAGGTTTCACAACCAACTGATTTCTGCTAGATGTTTCTCCCATGTTCTGTTGCTGAGGAATAGGGTCATGAACAGGTTCCTTTAGGGGATTTGTTTCAGTTCCTCTTTGATCAGTTCCCCTTGTTAGGTTACCCTAGATGGAAGAACTTGTTCCATCACCCGTTCCTTCTTTTGGTGCCACTTTAGCCTGTGCTGGGACTTCAGTCAAATCTCTTACCAGCCCAATAGCCACATCTTCATGTTCCTGTCTCTCAGAAAGAATGTTAGTTTCATCAAATACTACATGCACACTTTCTTCTACACACAAAGTTCTTTTAGTGAACACTTTATACGCTTTGCTATGTGAAGATTATCCCAGGAATACTCCCTCATCACTTATGGGATCAAATTTACCTAGGGAGTTTTTTCCATTATTGTGCACAAAGCACTTACATCTAAATTCCCTAAGATGGGATATATTTGGCTTTCTCCCTTTAAGTAACTCATAGGGAGTCTTCTTTACAAGATGTCTAGTCATGCACCTATTGATGATGTAACATGCAGTATTTACAACCTCTGTCCAGAAGTTGTGAGGCAATTTACTAGAAAGAAGCATAGTCCTAGCCATATATTCAAGAGTCATGTTCTTTCTTTCAACTACTCTATTTTGTTGAGGAGTCCTAGGGGCAGAGAAGTTATGATCTATGCCATGCTCATCACAAAATTCAGTAAACTTAGCATTTTCAAATTCAGTTCCATGATCAGACCTAATGGTTGCAAGTTGATTTCCTAATTGTTTCTGAGTCTTTCTAACAAAATCAGTAAACATTTCAAATGCTTCATCTTTAGATGTTAAGAATAGTACCCAGGTAAACCTAGAATAATCATCAACAAGTATCATCACATATTTCTTATCACCTCTGTTCAATGTTCTCATTGGACCGCGACGATCCATATGAGCCAATTCCAATGTCCTAGTTGTGCTTACCATTTTCTTACTTTTAAATGATGATCTTACCTGCTTCCCCCTTGCACAAGCCTCACAAACTTTATCTTCCTTGAAATTGATGTTAGGCAGCCCTATCACCAAGTCCTTGGAGACTAATTTGTTGAGTTGATTCAGACTTGCATGACCAAGTCTTTTGTGCCACATGAGGGGATCATTATCCAACACACTTAAGCAAGTGAGTTCATTTTCTAAAAGAGTGAAGAAATCTACAATGTAAATATTGTTAACTATTTTTCCCTACAAAACAATCTTGTCATTGGTAAGGTTAATCACAAAACATTAGGTAGAGGTAAATGCTACAAGGTTGCCTCTGTCACACAGTTGTGACACACTGATTAGGCTATACTTCAAGCCATCTATCAAGTAGACATTCTCAATGGAGTGAGAGTCTGTCTTACCTACCTTTCCAACCCCAATGATATCACCTTTCTTCCCATTTCACATTACCTCCTTCCAAGTCCCTAAATGAAAGGAATTGGTTCTTGCTTCCAGTCATATGTTTTGAGCAGCCACTATCCATGTACCATATTTGGTTGTTTCCCTTCACTTGGACCTGCAAAAAGAAATCAAGGGTTAGTCTTAGGAACCCAAACTAGTTTGGGTCCTTTTCTATAGGCAAATGGATAAATCAAATTCCTTTTTGCCCACCCAGGCAGCCTATTTGTTTCTTGAACAAAAGCTTTGTTCTTTTGACTGGCCTTTTCTTTTGCATTACATTCATTTTTGTAATGACCAGTCTTGCCACAGTGAGTGCAAATTTTATTTTCAAGAAGAGTGAGGTACTTGCTTTTAGTGGTCCCACTTAGGTGCTTGAGTCCCATAGCTAAGTCCTATTTTGTTTCTACTGTGATGTTCTTGTAGCCAGGAAAGTGCATCATAAGCCTTATTCCATTTGCAAGTTATGTCTAGTTCATGCTTTACCTTCCCTAGGTGTGACGACCCGGCCCATTGTCACGTGAGTTATCGCCCCATTTTCCCCATATTATGTTGCTCTATGTTTCAATATCAGTATTTGAATGAATCAGATAGAATTGAATTGGTTTTAGTTGGAAATGAGGCACATATTCTCTTAGAAGAAAGCTTGCTTTAGAAAAGTCAACTGAAAGTTGACTATGTGGTGAGAGGGCTTGGATGTGGATTCCGGTGGTTCAGTTAGCTTCGGGGGATGATTTGTGACTTAGGAGTGTGATCAGAATTGATTTTGGAGGTCCGGTGTAGAATTAGGCTTGAATTGGCGAAGTTGGAATTTTGGCGAATTCTGGTTGATAGGTGAGATTTTGATCCAAGGGTCGGAATGGAATTCTGAGAGTTGCAGTAGCTTCGTTAGGTGATTTTGGATATGTCTGCAAATTTTCAGGTCATTCGGACGTTGTTTGGTCGGGTTTTTGATTGAATGCGCATTTCGGAAGTTTTGATGAAAACTAGGCTTGAATCCGACGTAATTTATTGGTTTTAGCATTGTTTGACGTGTTTCGAGGATTGGAACAAGTTTGTATAAGGTTGTTGGATGTGTTGGTGCTTTTGGTTGAAGTCCCGGGGGCCTCGAGGTGAACTCGGATGATTAAACGGAGGTTGGAAGTTTGGTGTTGCAGCTGATCTGTGAGGCTTATGTTATTTCTGCATCTGCGGAAAAGGAGCCGCTTAAGCGGTTCCGCAGATGCGGTGGGAGAGACGTATAAGCGGCTAAGGGGGAGCCCAGGAGAATTCCACAAAAGCGAAAATTAGTCGCGTTAGCGGTTCCGCAAAAGCGCAAAAATAACCCCAGGAGCGGAAGTTAGAAAACCGCAGAAGCGGATGCATGGTCGCAAAAGCGATTTTTGGGAGGTTTAATGATAATAGCAAAAGCGGTCAAAAGATCGCAGAAGCGGTCCCGCATAAGCGGTAGCGGGACCACAGAAGCGAAAAATGTTGTGGGTTTAATGAATAGTGTTATCGAAATTTCAGAAGTTAGAAAAACATTTGGGACTTCGGGAAGAGGCGATTTTGGGTGATTTGGAGAGATTTCGAATGTGATTCCATCAGGTATTAATTTGTAGCCTCGAATAGTGTTGTTATGGTATAAAAACAAGGATTAAACACTGAAAATTCAAGGAATTAAAGGGTAAAAATGGAGGTTACGGCTTGAAGCCTAAGAGAGTCTAAATATATGATTTGAGGGGTCAAATGGACTCCGATTCTTGTGTATTTGATATGTACGAACTCGTGGCAAATTGAGGATTCCGGAAATGTGAATTTCGTAATTTTTTGAGAAGTGGGCCCGGGGCTCGGGTTTTGCCAACTTCGTGTTTTTGGGTGTTTTTCGAGTTCTTTCGATTGGGTTATGTTCCATTAGCATATTATAATGAATTCTTTGTGGTTTTGATCAGATTCGGCACCCGAGGAGGTTGATTTAAGAGGGAAAGGCGTAGAGGATTAGTCTCGTGGCCGGTTCGAGGTGAGTAATAGATGTGGATGATGACCTGAGGGTTTGAAACCCCGGTATATCACATTGTGATGCTATATTGAGGCGAGACACGTGCTCTGCAATGAGCGCGGGGTCGATTGTGAATGGGGACTATGGCTTAGTCCGCCCGAGTAATGTTGTATTGTGTTGTTGTCTATAAATTAGCTGGTAAACCTCCTACTTGGATGGTTATGGATATATTTGGGCTGTGTGCCGGTTATTTGGATCCCATAGGGATTATTATCATTGTTCCATGATATATAGCATGATTTCATGATATCAATCCTGAGCTAAACATTGTTTCGAAATGGCTAGTGAAATTCTAAGGTTTTGAACACCTAATTTATAATTACTGATAATCGGAAGTAGAAATGGTAAGTTTGACTGTGCCTGTGTGGCTTGCATGCATATAGCTGGACTGATAGTGGATCGGGCTGCACGCCGCAGCGTATGTTACTATGATATTGCGCTTGGGCTGTAGGAGCCCCTCCAGAGTCTGAACCCCACCGTGAGCGCGGGTAACCAAATGGATCGGGCTGCGCGCCGCAGCGGTCATGTGCATTGCATTGCATTGCATTCATGCATTGATACTTATCTGCTATATCTGTTAGTACTCATTGATGTTACGCTGTTAAATATGTAGTAGTACTGTCGTAGCTTTACTTTGTCGTATATTGGGATTCCTATTTTCAATGTCATTATACATGTCTATTACCACTGAGTTGGAAGTACTCACTTTACTCCCTGCACCATGTGTGCAGATTCAGGTACTTCAGGAGCTAGCTGAGTCCTTCAGAGTTTTCATACGGAGTTGTTGAGGTAGCTGCCTGACGTCCGCAGGACCCGACTCCTCCCCTATTTCCTGTTATTTGACTTTTCCGCGTACTTCAGACTATGTTGTATTACAGTATTATTATGCTATTTTGGTAGAGGCTCTAGACTCATCACCCCCAGGTCTTTGAGAGGTTGCTCAGTATTGTTGATATTCGGGTTGTTTTCTATCCATCAGTTATACTTTTTGTTTCTTCGCTGTTAATGTTTTTCAAACAAATAGTTTTGAGCTTTATGCTCGGGTTGAGAGTGAAATTGGTCGGGCTTGCCTAACAGTTCTGTTGGGCGCCATCACGACCGGGCTTGGGGTCATGATAGGTTGGTATCAGAGCCTAGGTTACTAGGCCTCATGAGTCATGAGCCGGTTAGTAGAGTCTCGCAGATCGGTACGGAGACGTCTGTATTTATCCTCGAGAGGCTGTAGAACCTTTAGAAAAACTTTACTTTCTTGGAATTCTTATCATGCGTACTTGATTCAGCTTGAGATGTAACTTTTGAAATTCCTTCCATACGTATGTATGCGCACATGAGTGCTCGGTATTATAAGTGCCCTGATGGCTTATGATTCCCCGATTGATGGGCGAGATGTGATCCCGTGAGTTAATGTTGGGCCAGTCTGGAGGACTTGAGGCTGGATTTTTTCTTATGGCTTGAGCACCAAGGTGCTGATTTTGTGAGCTGGTGTTATGAACTTATATGTTTAGTATTGTCCCTAGTTGTGGGAGCGGCGGTTGGATAGCTACGTAATGAGTATGTTGGTACTGTGAAATATTATTCTATGACTTGGTAGTGACGAAGAAGTCTGCGGGATAACAGATGAACTGTTAAGTGATTCGTTTCCTATTGTGGTTTGATGTGTAGCCCGAATATGGGCGCGTGAAGAATATTTTCGTGTCTCCTAGTTGGGAAGTGAAGTACATTGCGTGTGGCAGTATGATTTCAGACTCTGGAAGACCAAATGGCTGTGTTATGTGTATGATGGTGGAAGGTATGCTGAAATACTGAATTGAGGTGAAGCAGGTGGGATATCTCCTGCGGAGTGTACTTAAGTGGTATGATCCTTATGTGTATATTAGAAGATCTCATGTGTAATTGAAAGGTATTTTCTATGTGTTATGATTCGAATAGGTGCAACGCCTGTCCATGTATCAATTTTGATAATATAATACATGTAGTATTGAGATTAATATTATTGATATACATTGTGATGCTTTGTCAAGTTGAGGGTGTGTTGTTAGGATGGTTTTGGTGATTCTTTGGCAGGTGGATGGGCTCAATTACAAAGGAAACTCTGCCGAAAGTTTTGAAAAAATTTGGGGACTTAGTATAAATTTTGTCGCCTAGAGTGGGCTTAACTATTGAGGAATGAATGAGAGAATTGTAAAGGAGTTATAATACTAGATGATCTGTGTTTTCACAACTTATAAGTGATTTGAGTTTAATCTTACTATAATATTATGGCATCATTAGAGTGAAAGTATTATGGGTTATTAAATGTGTCCTGAAAGATGGCTTCGAGCCAAGTTGGGGAGGTTGTTGTTGATTAGCTGATTGCACGGTTATGTGTTATGTTGGTTCTTCTCGAGGTATGCTGGCGGATCAGTCCTGGTTGCAGAAATGAGCCGAGGATGGTACGAGTAAAGAAAAATTTTGATAAAGGTTATAAGGTACTTCGTAGATGTGTGAAGACAATAGGATGTCTTGAGCTGTTGTTGATAAAGAATGCTCAGTGTACAGAGAATGAAGATGTTCGTTTGTATTGGAATGAGATCATATCCTACGGTGTCAGAGTGCTAATAAGGCACAAGTGGTTCTGTTCGTTAAGTCAGGTAACTTGCAGTTGGAATAGGAGTGAATGACTCTCGAGAAGGGTTTTATTGTGTTCAAGATTTTGCATGTAATCATCAGGTGTCCATGGTTGTGTATGTGGTCAGAGACTGTTTATTCATCAGGGAATGTCGAGGCTTGTGGTATTTTTATGTTAATTATGGGATCCTATGTATCGGCATCTGGAAAGTAATGACATCGAATTCGGGTTAGCAGGAAGTTCTTCAAAGTGAAGTATTCTGGAGGGTGGTATTTCTGTGAACAGCTGTGAGAGTATTTCGTGGCCTATGGGTCTTAGACAGTGTGGTCTTATGTTCGAGTCTCGTGTGGTAGGCCTGGATGGAGGCATTATGATGCTACAACAAGTGAGAAATATCAAGTTGATGATGAATCAGAAAGGAAATTCGATAGATGGAATTGGGAGAGAGCTCTTGTTGAGTTTTACCGTGGTTCCGAGATGTATATATTTTCTATGGGTAAGTGAAGCATGGAATATGTAATGATTCTTCTTCTAGATAGGATTGACGGAAGGTCTTGGCTAGATGAGTTACAGTTCAGTTCTGAAAAGAAGTTCATAAAATTCTTAGGCAACGGGTAGCCTCAAGTAATCAAGGAAATGGTACTACTAATTGGAAGTGATTTGACGAGAGTATATGTCTCGAAAGAAGGGTAATGTGATTAGACTGATGATACTTTGGTAGTATTGCGGTACTTTATTGCTAGATCGACTGTTGATATCTGAGTTTGTCACAAGGGAATTTTAGAATATCTTTCGTGAAATGTTTGGGTACTCGAGGTGTGATATTCATTTATACTGCGAAATTTGGGAATCAGGTATAGTGATTCGTGCTATGTGGAGCTGGAGACTGGGAGTTCTCATGTTCAGGCTATGTAGTGGTTGTGGATAGTGTGTATTGGTACCGTTAGCGGGTATTGGGATTGGAGGCCCGAGTGGATCTTTCTTTGTTGGTATGTTAGATTTTGTATATGATGTTGAGTTGTAGACTAGTTGTCGAATGTGGGTTATTCTAGACTATTGTGCTATGGGCTATGTCGGAAAATGCCACAGGTGGCGTGGCGAGGTGCATCGGATTATGTTATAGCAGAGTGGTTGGTACTCCAAAGACCAGCGAACGGCTGGGAGAGATTGCTTTCCTTAATTGGGCCTTCGTGGCTGATATCAGTATAGAGGTTTCTATCATTGATTCAGTTTCGATATTGAGGGACTTTTCGGATGTGTTTCTTTTGGCCAGGCATGTCGCCGTGCGAGATTGTGGATTTCGGTATTGATTTGGTGTCACGCACAGTATTATACGTCTTCGACATGAGATATAGTAGTGGAAGGAGCAGCTTCAGGCTTCTTGGTAATGAGTTCGTTGGTAAGCTAACTAGATACGTGTTTAGCTTGAGTTGGCTTGGTTGGCCCCGAATTATATTGATGAAGAATAGGTTGATTCGATCGTTATTGAACATGCTAGTGATCTGGGGAGATCTATGAGTTGCTTTTTCTGTGCTGTGAGGCATTATGATTTTCGGATTATGCTTGAGTTTTGTAGCTTATAACGTTATATGTAGATATTGTTATGCACTCAGTATTTTGTTGTAATGAGCAAATTTGGCTCGATATGCATCTCTTTTTGTGAGATATATGTGTGGATCGGGTGGCACGCCACCATGGGTATGTTATCTGGATCGGGTTACACACCGCAACAGTGTGATGTTGAGAATAGTTTTCCATATGTTACTTTGTATGCCTTGCTTCCTGGTTTCTGAGGAAAGTCCGTATTGGGTGTTGCTCGGCGAATGGCGCATCGGTTGTGCCCTTTCAGGATTGAATGGTGTATATTACTTGCTNTTTGATAATTTGAGGGGTCAAATGGACTCTGATTCTTGTGTATTTGATATATACGGACTCGTGGCGAGATGAGGATTCCGGAAATGTGAATTTCTTAATTTTTCGAGAAGTGGGATCGGGGCTCGGGTTTTGCCAACTTCGTGTTTTTGGGTGTTTTTCGAGTTCTTTCGATTGGGTTATGTTCCGTTAGCATATTATAATGAATTCTTTGTGGTTTTGATCAGATTCGGCACCCGAGGAGGTTGATTCAAGAGGGAAAGGCGTAGCGGATTAGTCTCGTGGCCGNGCGAATGGCGCATCGGTTGTGCCCTTTCAGGATTGAATGGTGTATATTACTTGCTTCACCATGGGTGTGATGGATTGCTTGGTTTCAGACATCAATCTGTGTGTGGCTGTTGATTTTGAGCACAACGACTTGAGGTGCTTCATGTGTAACAATGTTTGGATAGGATCGCGCATTGTAGCGACGCCACGTGGAGTTATAACCTTTCGAGGTAGATTCAGGTATTCTATTTCTATGATATGGGACGGGGTCCCAGCCTTGTGTCGTGATGGTACTGAGGAGTTTGAGTTACAACTCTTTCATTTGAGTCATTTATCATGATTTAAGTATGTTCAGACCGCCTATCATTGGTGCATGGATTATGCAAGTGGTGGCTTAGGCTGGTGATGAGGTGTCATATCACCAGAGTGGTGCGTTGAATTCGAGGTGATCGTTGGAGTCATTAATAAATGCGAACAAATGTGATTTCAGCTAGTTAGAGGATTTATATCGAGGTTTGGCTCGAAAATCTGTTGTGGTATTAGTCAACAAGGGAGTGGTTTCATGAATGGTTGACATGAGGAATGGTTATATTTTATTGCGTGTTTTATTTATCGTTGGCAGTATATGAAAGTGATGGAATAAGACTTTAGCTAATAAGAGGTTCTGATTTTGAGCATGAATTCGGAAAGTGCAATGTGGTTCTACGGTTTATGGCCTAGATGGACTGTGAAATTTCAGCGGAGTTGTATTATCGGACCTATGTAAGATAGGGTGATGAGGGATCACCCCGGGTATATACTTGGTAAGGTCATTTAGCTAATGGTTGGTTTCTTGGACAACTCTAGGCACGCTCGAGGATGAGCGTTTGTTTAAGTTGGGGAGGATGTGACGACCCGACCTGTTTTCACATGAGTTATCGCCCCGTTTCCCCCATATTATGTTGCTCTATGTTTCAATATCAGTATTTCAATGAATCAGATAGAATTGAATTGGTTTTAGTTGGAAATGAGGCACATAGTCTCGTAGAAGAAAGCTTGCTTTAGAAAAGTCAACCGGAAGTTGACTATGTGGTTAGAGGGCTCGGATGTGGATTCCGGTAGTTCGGTTAGCTTCGGGGGATGATTTGTGACTTAGGAGTGTGATCGGAATTGATTTTGGAGGTCCGGTGTAGAATTAGGCTTGAATTGGCGAAGTTGGAATTTTGGCGAATTCCGGTTGATAGGTGAGATTTTGATCCGAGGGTCAGAATGGAATTCCGAGGGTTGCAGTAGCTTCGTTAGGTGATTTTGGATATGTCTGCAAATTTGTAGGTCATTCGGACGTTGTTTGGTCGGGTTTTTGATTGAATGCGCATTTAGGAAGTTTTGATGAAAACTAGGCTTGAATCCGACGTAATGTATTGGTTTTAGCATTGTTTGACGTGTTTGGAGGATTGGAACAAGTTTGTATAAGATTGTTGGATGTGTTGGGGCTATTGGTTGAGGTCCCGGGGCCTCGGGGTGAATTTGGATGATTAAACGGAGGTTGGAAGCTTGGTGTTGCAGCTGATCTGTGAGGCTTCAGTTATTTCCGCATCTGCGGAAAAGGAGCCGCTTAAGCGGTTCCGCAGATGCGGTGGGAGAGCCGCAGAAGCGGCTAAGGGGGAGCCCA
>MU768404.1:23240-46590 GCA_026770625.1 Nicotiana glauca
TATAAATTAGCTGGTAAACCTCCTACTTGGATGGTTATGGATATATTTGGGCTGTGTGCCGGTTATTTGGATCCCGTAGGGATTATTATCATTGTTCCATGATATATAGCATGATTTCATGATATCAGTCCTGAGCTAAACATTGTTTCGAAATGGCTAGTGAAATTCTAAGGTTTTGAACACCTAATTTATAATTACTGATAATCGAAAGTAAAAATGGTAAGTNGGAATTTCGCAAAAGCAGAAATTAGTCGCGTTAGCGGTTCCGCAAAAGCGCAAAAATAACCGCAGGAGCGGAAGTTGGAAAACCGCAGAAACGGATGCATGGTCGCAAAAGCGATTTTTGGGAGGTTTAATGATAACCGGAAAAGCGGTCAAAAGAACGCAGAAGCGGTCCCACATAAGCGGTAGCGGGACTGCAGAAGTGAAAAATGCTGAGGGTTTAATGAACAGTGTTATCGAAATTTCAGAAGTTAGAAAAATATTTTGGGACTTCGGGAAGANGCGCCGCAGCGTAAGTTATTATGATATTGCGCTTGGGCTGTAGGAGCCCCTCCGGAGTCTGAACCCCACAGTGAGCGCGGGTACCCAAATGGATTGGGCTGTGCGCCGCAGCGGTCACGTGCATTGCATTACATTCATGCATTGATACTTAGCCGCTCTATCTGTTAGTACTCATTGATGTTACACTGTTAAATATATAGTAGTACTGTCGTAGCTTTACTTTGTCGTATATTGGGATTTCCTATTTTCAATGTCATTATACATGTCTATTACCACTGAGTTGGAAGTACTCACTTTACTCCCTGCACCATGTGTGCAGATTCAGGTACTTCGGGAGCTAGCTAAGTCCTCTGCTGTTCTTCAAAGTTTTCATACGGAGTTGTCGAGGTAGCTGCCTAACGTCCGCAGGACCCGACTCCTCCCCTATTTCCTATTATTTGACTTTTCCGCGTACTTCAGACTATGTTTTATTACAGTATTATTATGCTATTTTGGTAGAGGCTCTAGACTCATGACCCCCAGGTCTTTGGGAGGTTGCTCTGTATTGTTAATATTCGGGTTGTTTTCTATCCATCAGTTATACTTTTTGTTTCTTCGCTATTAATATTTTTCAAACAAATAGTTTTGAGCTTTATGCTCGGGTTGAGAGTGAAATTGGTCGGGCTTGCCTAAAAGTTGTGTTGGGTGCCATCACGACTGGGTTTGGGGTTGTGACACTAGGTCTTCTTTTAAAACTCTTATCAGCTCATCCTTCTTGTACAACTCGTCCTTCATTTTTCCAAAGTTTTCTTCTAAGATGAGTTGTGTGTGATCATCTTTCTTATTTCCTGTTCCTAGTTTCAGTTTTAAATTTTTAGACCTAAGTTCTAGGACACTGGTGTCAAGTTCAAGAACCCAGTTCTTCAACTCAACATTTTTACTGTCACTCTCATTAGCCCTAGATTCTAGATTTTTGCACTTGGCTTTTAAGATTGCACACTCCCTAGACAGATCATCCTTCTCATTGTTAATTATCTCAGAATCATCAATGAAGTCTAGCAATAGATCAGACAACTTTTCTTTAGATAGAAATATAATCTTGTCTTTCAGAAGAAGGACATTTACCTCTTGTTCATCATCTGATTCTCCGATGGCCATAAGTGCTTGTTCATCTCCAGCTTCATCTTCTGAGTCCTCATCTAAGGTTTCTCCCCAAGCAGCAACCATAGCCTTTGTTGAGCCTTTGTTCTTTTTGGGTTGAACCTGTTCCTTCTTCTTGTTCCTTTGTTCAGCCCTTTTCTTCTTCCATTCAATTTCCTACTGAGGACAATTTTTGATCATGTGATCAGTCTTACCACACTTGTAGCAACCCTCGTTAGTCTGTTTCTCAAGAGCCCTTGGTTTTTTGGAGGTTGTACCTCTTGAAGAACCCTTTCCTCTCATTAGGTACTTTTTGAAATCTCTTGTGATCATAGCCACTTCATCTTCCAGATCTGCACCTTCAGCTATTCTAAGAGCCAGACTTATTTCCTTCTTGGGTGCATCTATTTTCATGGTTTGCCTCCTCAGTTCATACGCATAGAGATTTCTAATCAATTCATCCAGCTTGAGGGTAGCAATGTTCTTGGATTCCTAAATATCAGTGATTTTGCTTTACCAAGTCACTGGTAAAACTCTTGTCAAGATCTTTTCAACCTTGTCTTCTTCAAGGATAATTCTCCCAAGAGATTTAAGTTCTTTTGTTAATGTTGTGAACCTTGTGTACATCTCCTGGATAGTTTCTCCTTCCTGCATAGTGAAATTCTCATATTGAGAATATAGCAGTGTTCCTCTTGATCTCTTTACTAGAGGAGTTCCTTCATGAGTCACTTGCAACGTGTCCTATATCTCTTTGGCAGTGGTACAACTTTGAATCCTGTTGTATTCAACTGGACCCAGTCCACACACAAGCCATTTCTTGGTCTTAACATTCTTCTCCCATTTCTTCAAATCTTCAGTAGTGCAGTCAGCTCTTGTCTTTGGCACGTCCACTCCTTCATCATTTTTCTTTGTAGTTTCCAGGGGACCATCAGTGACTATGTCCTAGAGTTCATAGTCCTCTCCTAGGATATGATCTCTCATCCTATCCTTCCACCAAGAATAATACTGACCATTAAAGAGTGGAGGCCTAGCAGTGGATTGCTCTTCCCAGTTTCCAGGTGTTGCATTCATCTTGATCTTTTCCTAAGGTGTTAACCTCTTCAAGGATAACCTGCTCTGATACCAATTGATATTTTAAGCGTCAATACCACACAAGAGGGGGGGTGATTTGTGTGGTACCCAATTTTCGCTTAACTACTCTATAAAAGAACCTGGTTCTTCTAGGTGTTCCAAATACTGCTGTTTGCGGAATAATAAATACAGAAAATAAAGAACACGGAGATTTTTAAGTGAAAAACACCTGGCTCAAAAGGGGAAAAAACCACGACCTACTACTCAGTAGGATTTTTCCAAACTTCCACTAAAATCAATGAGCCAAAATAGCATTTACAAAAACTCTTTGTAAACCTAAGGATTCACTCTAATCCCGTTGTGGCACACAGCCTCAACTGCTGCAACAACTTCAAGTTAACTCTAACTTGAATACTCTAGGTACCTAATACAATTGCTTCTATAAAAGTTGAAAGGTACAATGTTAAACTACCTACTATAATTGAACTAGAATAAAAGATAGACACTTGAAACTGGTTCTTCTATCTCGTTCAAGTAGCTTCAGGAATGCACACTCAAATATCACATAAATTGCTTACAAAATTACCTTGCTCTTTTTCTCTTAATTTAGTTTTTAACTTCTGTGTATGTGCATTACCTGTAAAAGAGAACGACACTGACATTTAATAGGTTAGTAGTCAGAGTTTTATTGGGATTCAATTGCTTCTCTTCTATAGTGGAAGAGTTCATGATGATCTCAAACTCTAACATTATCTTCATCCTAGATTGTGTTCTCTTCATATAAGGAGACTTTCTCCCCTTATCCAATATGCAACCTTTTCGATCATAGCAGGAGATATTGTTGCTTGATTAGTAGTACTTATCTCCTTCACGTGCATCTCACATGTATAGGTTGATCATGACTGTGCTTTACAAGATGGACCAGGTCCATGTCTGAGTTCTTTTGTCAATCTTCAAAACTTCGCCTGTTCTTGGGCCAACAGTCTTGTTATCCCCTCCGATATCATGTCTCAGCACTTCATGGGCTGATATATAGCCAACTTGTCTAAAGGCGTCATAGTCCGAAGGCATCATCCTCAGAGCCTGAAGACACCATGTCATGGCCTGAGGACCTCTTAATACTGCACATCACTATTCAAAGGCGTCATGGTTCAGAGGTACCATTGTCATGTCCCGAGAACATCATTTCATGGCCTGCAAATCTCCTATCTCATGATTCATGGCCCAGGACGTCATGGTCTAAGGACGTCATCCTCTTCGTCCAAAGGAAATCTTCATGGTCCAAAGGGAACTTGCATCATGTTTAAATTCCCGCAGTAATCTATACACTTGCATGCATCGTGTTTTAAGTTTTGCAGGAAATCTAGGAGGTAACCGTTCTTCAAATAGGAGCAACTTTCTTTTCGATTTCCACTCATAACATTTTTATCTTGTTGTCATCTCCAACATAACTGATTCTCATCAATTACTCGCCTTTATCCCATGATTGTTCATATACATTCCCTATGATACATCTATTACGCTTCAAACTCATATTCATCTGATATTATCCTTCCCAAAAGGAGCCCTTTCCAAAACATACGACCATTCCTATAACAATTCCATCGGTTTCATTCACCGTTGGGTCCAGAACTATACATGGCTTGATTCCTATAAAATCAGGGATATGTAGGCAGCTCAGAGACTAGGGTGCGGCCTATATTTTCAAACATCCCAATTGGTCAAAATCGGTCATCATTTCTTTACCCGACAACTCTTTCACCCTCCCCGGGTAAAGAGGGGAAGATGTTGATATCCAATTTTTCTCTCATATATTTTAATATGCATATATATATTTAAAAATAGTGCACATGCATTTACAAACATGCACAAGTATTTCTATAGTTTTTAAAGCTTTATATCAAGTTATTTCTGCATTTTTTATATACAAATGTCCAATAATTATCCCTCTTATCATTTTTATAATAATTTAATCATCTATATTTATAATTTATGCCCATATAGTGCTTAAATATTGTAATTGCATTTTTTATAATTACATTTGAATTTTAAGGCTAGAATTGCATATTTTGCAATAATAGCCCATATATATGCATAATAATATTATCTATACAGAAAATGACTTTCTAAATTTTTATAATATTAAGTAATTATTTCAAATTATTTTTATTCACGAATGATATTTTTATCATTTTTAAATAATTATTTTTAAATTATTTTATCAAATTAAATGGGTATTTAAAACATAGCCCCTCTTAAATTTTTGGACCCGATCCCAATAATTAGTCAGCCCAATTATCCTAACCAATAACCCAATACCCAAACTGAACTACCCTACCCGTCCAATAACGCACCTCGGCCTAAAACTAATCATGGCCATTGATCTTAGAAGATCAACGGTCCAGGATCGACCTTCATTTTTTAATTATACTAATCTTAAATCCTACCCCCATTTCCCCCAACCCTCCGCCTCTGGATCCCTTCTATCATCTCTTCTCTCTCTCTCACCACCCCCTTTTAATCCTAGCCCGCCGTCACAAATCCCCCTTGATTCATGGGGTCTTCCTTCGTTTTTACATCTTATCTGCCCTCATCTCTCTACTGGTCGTATGATTTTCATGTTGCTTGATATGAATCTCAAAGACTCGAACCAAATCTGGTTTAAAGTCTCTCTTTTCATGACTATTCCATTTGTGTTCACTCTGAAATCTGTAAGCACGAATATTTTGGTATTTTTATGGTTCCAAATCTCTAATTCAAACAAGATTTGATTCGCTTCTGTATATTTTCATGAACCTAGCTATTTCTGGTTGAATCTGTTCTGGAGCGATTTTGTAATTGTTTGGTATTTTTCCCTTAAAATTTTCTGCTTTTACTATTATTGTTGACCGATTTCATTAACCCTAAAAGCTAGGGATTTGGTTCTAATGCATTTCTATAAAAAATATTTGAAACATTTAAGTGTTTTCATCTCTAATTTTTATTTAATTTTGCAAATGATTTTTTACTTAATTTAATTAAGCTCTATATATCTGCCTTTGTAGTTCCTAGGGTTTCGATTATTTGGCCATTTATTCTACTGTTCTTGCCCATTTACTTTAGCTCTGTCAATTAAAATGTTAATTGATTTACTTGCCTAAATTAGGGTTTGAATTTAATACCTGTATTTCTTTATTAAGTTCTTAATTGTTCTTACCTTATTTGTGTACCCGTACTACTGGCTGATTTGTGTTACTGACTCCTAATTGATTTCAAAATTAGTTATTACTTTATTTAACCTCATTCTTAGTTACTAATTGATTCCGTGTGAGATCTTCCTTAAATTAAGTGGTATTTACTCATTTCTATCATGTCAATTGATTCATGACTGACCTTAATTGATTGATTTATTGATTTTCATACCTTATTTGTGAGTAATTGATTTTTATATCATATTTGTTTTACTCTATTGTATGCTATAAAAGCCTTTTTCTTGTCCCGATTTTACACAATTAGACATTTACATGCTTTACAACTTCTTCACTGAACAACTTTATAACTTTCAAACTCTCTGTTCCGAAACACTTAAGCTCTCTTTCTATTGTTCTGATTTTTGCACTGTTTAGTCGGCTGAAAGCCAAGGCTAGATTCTCTGGATTCAAATTGCTATTGCATTCCTGTTTGCTTTCTTCTCAACAGGTATGCTTTAACTCCTGTTATCCTATGCATTTCTATGTGCTTACTTGGCTAGTTTATTTCAAAGCCTCAGCATGATTCTGTTTTCTATATGACTATATGATTCCACTTAATGATAATGCTAAGCTAAGTTATCTCCAATAATGTGAAACCCTGTCTAATTCAGTTGTATGTTCCCTGTTCTGAACATGGCTGGATACTGCAAGCATGTAATTAATATGTGGCTAATTCAGTCTGTTAATTCAAGTGTCCTTGCTTTTTGTGATTACTTTAAATACTGGTATAAGTATCTAGTTTGAACAAATACCAATCTGCTTAAACCATGTGCTAAATAGGGATTCTGTTTGTTTCTTGGTACATCTCTGTTTGCAACCTTGTAGTCTAAATCTATTTGCTTTTGAAAATTAAATTGTTTTTTTTCTAAAACTGCCCCTCATACCCTATATGTACTAGTTTTCAAATTGCTACTCTTAGTCTTTGAGGTTCCTACCACCTTAAGTGTGAGCACTAACTAGGGTCCTTGAGACTCCTCCAAACTCTTACACATTGGAGCTGGTCTTCCAATCTTTTACAAACTATTTTTCTAAGTAAGATTCTGGTGTGAGCATTGGCCGAAGTCCCTGAGGCCCTTGAGAACTTTGACACACTAGGAATCTAATCATATGTGCCATGGATGGATCCTCATTTATGCTTCAATGTTGCTATGTTTGAAGTCTTGGTTCCCAGGTTTATATTGGGCCTGCTAAGGATCCCTATAGTGTAATGGATATTGTTATGTAATTTATTCATTCTGGGCTGTTATAATCTATGTAATAAACAGATTTGGAGATTATTGGTAAAATCAAGGGGGCTCTTATATCTTTAAACCTGCGTAGAAGTCCTGCATATAGATTTTTTATGTTGATTGAATGCTACTACTTGTTTAGGGATCCCGACTATAGGATTTTCTAATTGTTCTGTTCTGTATTTTAATCGCATACAAGAAATCACTTTTATAGACCCCATGCATTAGAAATCATGTCCATAGGATTCATGCATATTTTGTAACTTACATGCACTAGTGACCATGTCTATAGGATTCTATTTGTTTGAATAATAACCTTCCTGGAAAGTTTCTTAAGATTTTGCCCACATACGATTAATAGATATCATGCCTATAGGAAATAAAAAATCAGTGTTACACTTAGAAATCATGCCTATAGGTCTATCATTAACAAACTCGCACAAATCATGCCTACATAATCTTGTTAGTCTATTTTGAATTCAAGTGCTCTTATAAATCACTTAGGCAACGTAGCCACAGGACTCACTATTGATTCTGTGTTTAAAATTCTGATATTTTACTGCCTGAAAATGCCCAGATTCAAAGCTTCATAAAATCAATAGGTAAACCAATAGGTATCAATGCTCGCCTTAATAAATTGTTTCTTTATATTATGTTCTGCTCATCTAGATATCCTGTCTATTGGATACTAAATTAATGAAATCTGCTGATTGAATTGCGTGCATTTGTTGTCTGCTTGTGGATGTCAATGTGAGCCCTCTATTTGCTCTTTACATGAAGTCTTATCTGAATTTTGTATGTCACCTAGCTTTTCTCATTTTAAGCAACATAGGTCAGTCTAAAACCACCCTGAATAGAGGTCCTAATACCTCCAGGACCATAGGTAAGGGACGGGTAGTGCACGCATACGGTACGATTTAGAATCAATTAGTGCGCTTAAGTAACAATTTGAAGATAGTAATTGGGTAGTAAAGGAAATTATAGCCCATGCGCTAATGCTATGAGTAAAACCCCGACTTGAGGGAGTTTCAAAGCATTACATGGAATGATCCTATAGGGTAAAAAACTTAGGACCACCCCCTATACTCATATTTAAAAATAAGTTGAATATTGTATCTGTCCAAATTTTCTTCTTCCCTTTTAAGACTAATTAGCTTAATTTAAGTTCAGTCGGGACCCACCATTTTGGACCTCGAGGGTGCCTAATACCTTCCCCTCAAGGTAATTTCGAGCCCTTACCCCATCTATGTTGATGTAAACTGGTTATATGAGTTAATTTCTCCAGGTGCCCTAACGCATCTAATCCGTTAGGTGGCGGATCTTTCAAATCCAATTCCCCACCCACACAGAAAGGAGTTGTCCTAGAAAATTTTGAAACCCGATTTCGCGAGAAAAACGGGGCGCGACAGCCATGAGTAAATTCTATTAAAATCTGGTTATCTAATATAATTATGCAACTTTTCGATGATACCAAAAGGGAGAATTAGATTTTGCTTTACTTTGGATTGTGATGTTTATAACCTAATGAACTTGGTCCTTGATCATTAGTGTGACTTTAAAAAGGTAAAGTGTTCTAACTTTGTGTTGATGTTGAGCTGAGTTGAAACTGGGCCTACCCTTATGAAAAGCACAGAGTTTGTCATCATCAAGAAGGGGGAATTTATTGGTCCAAGTGAAGTTTGTTTTGATGACTAACAAAGTAACTCAAGCATGAACTAGGTCCATCCACAGTGTACACAATCACGAGCATATTCAAGCATAAGGGATGCACGTGGGGGTAGATAAGCTTAACTTGCTATATCTGATATCTCGTGTTTGAAAATGTTACATAATTGATAAGGAGAAGGACTCCTTACTCAAAGAAAACACTATCCAATATAAGGAAGGATTTAGAAGATGAAATTAACTAGAACTCTTCCACCAAGAAAGAGTATAGCATTGGGACTCTAGTTATTTCCTATTATACTATATCTATAAATTACAAGATGGAAAAAAATTTATAGGATATTCTCACTTTACGGGGATGCACAAATGCTAAAGTTAAACATGAGTTGAGAGCAAAATAGTAAGGCATTTTGCAAGCAATTCTTGTGTGATTCAAGTGTGCGAACCTGAGGCTACATGAACCTGATAGAAGAACCAGTTCCAAATGTTTGTCTTTTATTCTAGTTCAATTGTGGTAGGTGTTTTTAATTAGTACCTTTCAGCTTTATCTAGAAGCAATTGTATTAGGTACTCTGAGTATTCAAGTTAGAGTTAACTTGAAGTTGTCACAACAGTTAGAGGTTGATTGCCACAACGGGATTAGAGGTAATCTTAGGTTTATAAAGAGTTTTTGTAAATGCTATTTTGGCTCAGTGATTTAGTGAAGTGTTAGGAGAAATCCTGATGAGTAGTAGGTCGTGATTTTTTTACCTTTTGAGTCGGGTGTTTTCCACGTAAAAATACGTGTGTTCCTTACTTTCCGCATTTATTATTTCCACAATAGTAATATAAGGAACACATAGAAGAACCAGGTCCTTCTATAATCTGTGCACGCAAAAATTGGAAACCACACAAATCACCCCCTCTCCTGTATGGAATTGAAGTTTAATACATGACGGAGGCTACAAAGGGGGCTTGTGGTGGGACTAGGAGGTCCAAGGAAAAGTGGAAGCTAAGAAAACGGTATATGTAAAGCTAGTAGGGAGCACGGATGAGGAAGAGCATAGGACGTGTAGGGAGCGTTATAAGAAGGCAAGGAAAGAGGCAAAATTGGCAGTCGTGGCGGCTAGTTTATAGCTTTTGAGCGATTGTAGGAGGATCTTTAGGGCAAAGGAGACGATGGGAAGCTATACAGGTTAGCCAAGATTAGGGAGAAGAAGGCTTGGGACCTGGATCAAGTGCGGTACATCAAAGATGAAATTGGTAAGGTTTTGGTGGAAGGGGCGTGTATTAGTTGTAGATGGTAGGAATAATTCCATGGACTCCTGAATGAGGAAGGGGACAGGAACATCATGCTAGGTGAGTTGGAAATCTCAGGAAGTTAGAAGTATTTGGGTTGTGCATGCGTATTAGGAGTGAGGAGGTTAAGGGACAATGAGGAAGATGAGTAGGGGTAAGGCAACTGGACATGACGAGATCCAAGTAGAATTTTGGAAAGTACTGGGTCGGGCAGGCTTGGAATGGCTTATTAGGTTGTTTAATGTTATTTCCAGGGTGAAGTAGATGCCTCAAGAGTGGCTGTGGAGTTTGATGATTCCATTGTACAAGAACAAATGTGATATTCAAGACTGCAACAACTATAGGAGTATCAAGCTACCGAGTCATATTATAAAAATTTAAGAGAGTGTGATAAAGAGGAGGGTGAGACGTAGTGTTACTATTTCTGAGAACTAGTTCGGATTTATGCCGGAAAGGTCTACTAAATAAGCCATTCACCTTGTGAGGCAATTGGTGGAGCAGTATAGGGAAAGGAAGAAGAACTTGCATATGATATTCATAGACCTAGAGAATGCCTATGATAAAGTCTCGAGAGAGGCCCTATAGAGACATATGGAGGATAGCGGTGTCCTAGTGGCGTACATTAGTGTGATTAAGTACATGTACAAGGGAGCAAAGAATCGGCTAAGAACTGCGGGGGGAGACTCGGATCATTTTCCAGTAGAGATGGGGTTGCATCAAGGACCGCCTCTTATCCCATTTTTGTTTGCCTTAGCGTTAGAGGTGCTGACGTGACACATACAAGGAGAGGTGCTGATGTTCTAAACGTCAATACCACACAAGAGGGGGGTGATTTGTGTGGTATCCAATTTTCGATCTAGAAGAACCTGGTTCTTCTAGGTGTTCTAACAACTACTGCTGCGGAATTAAAAGTACAGAAAATAAAGAATACAGAGATTTTTACGTGGAAAACACCTGGCTCAAAAGGTGAAAAAACCACGACCTGCTACTCAGTAAGATTTTCCCAAACATCCACTAAAATCACTGAGCCAAAACAACATTTACAAAACTCTTGTAAACCTATGGATTAACTCTAATCCCAGTGTGGCACACAGCCTCAACTGTATGCGACACTTTCAATTTAACTCTAACTTGAATACTCAAAGTACCTAATACAATTGCTTCTATGAAAGCTGGAAAGGTACAACTTTACAACACCTACTACAATTGAACTAGAAATAAAGAAAGACATATAAAACTCTTTATGGAGCTGGTTCTTCAATCTGGTTCATGTAGCTTCTGGTTTGCACACTTGAATCACACACGAACTGCTTGCAAAATGCCTTGCTATTTTGCTGTAAATTCACGTTTAAATTCTGCATTTTTGTGCAACACTTTAATGTGAGAACATCCTACAATTTATAGAGTTAGTAGATGAAGAAATAACTAGAGTTCTGATGTAACTCTTCCTTGGTGGAAGAGTTCTAGTTGATTTCAACTTCTAACTCCTTCCCTATCTTGGATAGTGTTCTCTTTGATTAAGGACTCCTTCTCCTTAACAATTATGCAACCTTTTCGATCAGAAGATATTAAATTCACCAAGTTAAGCTTATCTCCTTCACGTGCAACCCACATGCTTTAATGTTCCCATTTCTATGCACCTGAGTGATGAACCTAGTTCATCATGAGTTCCTTTGTCAGTCTTCAAAACTAACCTTTACTTGGACCAAAATATTCCCCCTTTTTGATGATGACAAACTTTGTGCTTTTCATAAGCTTAGGCCTTGTTTGAACTCAACTCAACATCAACACAATGTTAGAAACATTTTCTTTTTCATCACTTATCATCAAGGACCAGGTACATTAGGTTATAAACATCATTGTTCAAAGTGTAAACATTACTTATTTAAAGCACAACCTTTTTCCCCCTTTTGGCATCATCGAAAAGTTGCATAACAAATGTGAGATAACCAGATTTTAAAGCTTACTCATAGCCACTGGGGCTACTTCAAATGCAAACATGGATTAATCATCATAGATCAAACTAAGAATTTCAACCATCAAAGAAATATAAACAAACATTTAGAGCAAAAATAGTGAATTTCATTGATGATTGATAAGATTCTACCACAAAGCATAAGAAGAAATAAAAATGCTGAAAATATGAGTAAAACAAATAAAACATCCCGAACTGGGTCACTGGTTGATCTATACTAGGTTAGGAGTCTTAAGGCTTGGAAGAGGTAGTGCTGAGTTATTTGCTTGGAGAAGTTTCAACATGTATTGAAGAATTCCATCATTCTTCTCCTTTTCCCTTGCAAGTTCAGTTCTGAGAACATCTCTCTTAGATTCTACATCAACCAATCATGTCTTCAGCCTTTCTATCTCAATATCCTTTGCCTCACTCTCTTGTACCAAGACTCTGACTTTGCTATTGATAGGTGTCTTTTTAGATGAACCAGGTTCATTAAGAATGACATTGACTTCATAATTGCAAGCAAGCAGAGTATTAACCCCAAAATGATCCTTTCATGTACTAACCTCCCACTTCTTCATAGGTACCTTCAAATGTACAAGTACATTTGTGAGAATGAAATCATAGGTAATGGCATGAGTGTTGGTGCCATTGATAACTCTATCAGTAGGTCCGCGAGGGTTTCTTGTTCAGTTGGAACATGTTCATCTATATTTTTTACAAGTTGAACCAACCCCTCAGCAACTTTGCCAGACCCACTTCCCCCTATTTTGCTCACACTTTCTTCTATTTCACTAAATTCCTCTCCCCAAACAACCATTACCTCAGTTTCTTTTGTTAGACCAACAGGAATGGGTGAAGAATCAGCCACTCTTGTACCCTTTCCCCTTATAGTACTCCTAGCACCCTTGCTCTATTTTTCTTTTCCTTTTTATTTTTACCACCAACTTCTCCATATTCTGTAGTCTCAGCACCTGCTATAGATCCTACCAGTACAAATCCATTCTCTAAATTTGAAGCAACTTCAGAAATTGTCTTAGGAGTAACTTTAGAATCAGATGATACATGTTTAGTTTCGGAATACCTACTTTCTTTCCCCTTAGTAGCAGACTTAAATGATTCTTCAGATTTGTAGGATACTTCTTCCCTACCTGCTTTCAATTGCTTGTTTATTTTCTTGATCTGCTCTCTTTCAGCGACATTCTTACGAGCCATCATCTTTACTCTACTTTTCTTAGATATCGGTGTTCTAGAAGGTGTGGAAGTTATTTCCTGTGGTGGTGATGAAGGATTTTCGGAGGTGTTCGATATATCTGGGCTAGGGTAAGGAAGAGTAGAGAATTAGATTGTGTTTGGAAAATGAAAGAAGAATGAGAGTTTTTGATGGCTTGAGAGAGATGAAGTAAGAAATACACTAAAGCTGATCAATATACAGAGGAATAATTGATGGGGCAACTACAGCTTTTCAGACTCTTAGAAGTTTAATCAAACTGAAATTCTGTTTTAAAGAGACGTTGGAGTGTATCCCTAGAATCTAGGTACTTCCATTTGATTGGGAATCTTTTGAACAGGACTGGTTCACTTGTAACGGATAAGTCCAAAAGGAGTTTGGTATTTTGTAGGACTCTGCTCATGATCCAAATATAGTTATTTCAAATTATGCAGAGTGCATAAAACATACCGTGTTACCTTGATGAACCAGGTTCTTCACTGATAATTCTCTTGTGTAAGTCTAAATTTGCCAAAATGGAGAAAATATCATTAGAGATTAATGAGTCGTTTTAACACATGGCACGAGAGTATACTATGGAAAGTATGAGACTGAGCAAGATTTAATCTAATTGTACAAAATTTACAGACTTTCTAACCAAATTTTTTTTCTTTCATTTTTTTTTTCGTTTAACCTTGAACTGGTCCTTTTAGGTGATCTTATTCATCCCTAATTCCAACCTGTTCCTCTCAAAGTGATCTCTACTTAAGGCTTTTGTGAAGATGTCAGCAATTTGCATGTTAGTAGCACAAAACTCCACTGTGATCAAACTTTTCTCCTAGTTGTCCCTAAAAAATGGTGCCTAACATCTATGTTCTTAGTTCTCTTATGATGAATCGGGTTCTTTGTCATACTAATAGCACTAGTGTTGTCATAAAAAAATAGGGATGCAACCACCATCAATTCCAAAGTTCAATAATGGTTATTTGATCCATAACAATTGAGCACAACATGAAGCAGCAGCAACATACTCAGCTTCACCAGTAGATAAGGCCATTGAAATTTGCTTTTTGGTAGCCTATGACATAAGACATGAACCAAGAAAGTGTGCCATACCTGAGTTGCTCTTCCTATCTACAAGGAAACCTACATAATCAGCGTCAGCATATCCCACTAGGTTAAAATTACTACATTTTGGATACCAAAGGCAAAGGTCAGTGGTGCCTTTCAAGTATCTCAATATTCTCTTGACAGCAGTCAAGTGAGACTTCTTTGGACTTGCTTTAAATCGAGCACAAAGACCTATACTAGAAATAATGTCTGGTTTGCTAGCAGTAAGATACAAAAGAGAACCAATAATTTCCCTATACAACTTTTGATCAACAGATGAACCAGGTTCATCTATATCCTATTTCGTGGATATTGCAATAGGATTGTCAATTTCTTTAGATGTTTCTTCCTGGTTTTGTTACTAAGGAATAGGTTCATGGACAGGTTCCCTCGAGGTTTGAGGATCAGTTCCTCTCTAGTCAGTTCCCCATATCATGTTGCCCTGGGTGGAAGGACCTGTTCCATCACATGTTCCTTCCTCTGATGCTTCTTCAGGCTGGATTGTGGTTTCACCATTTGAATTTCTTATCATCCCAATCTCTTCATTATCTTGTTCCTGTTTCTCAAAAAAATGTTAGTTTTAAATAACATATACATTTTTTTACACACATAGTTCTTTTACTGTACATCTTATAAGCTTTACTATGTCAAGAATATCCCAAGAATACTCCCTCATCACTTCTGGGATCAAACTTACCTAGGGAGTTTTTTCCATTATTGTGCACATAGCACTTGCAACCAAATGCCCTAAGATGGGATATATTTAGCTTTCTCCCTTAAAGTGATTCATAGGGAATTTTCTTAACAAGCGATCTAGTCATGCAACTATTTATGATGTAGCATGCAAAAATTCAGCAAACTTAGCATTTTCAAATTCATTTCCATAGTAGACCTAATTGACGTAATTTGATTACGTGGTTGTTTATGAGTTTTTCTAACAAACGAAGTAAACATGTCAAATGCTTCATCTTTAGATGTTAAAAATAATGTCCAAGTAAACCTAGAGTAATCATCAACAAGCACCATCACATGTCCTTTACCACACCTGCTTAATGTTCTCAGTGGACCACAGAGATCCATATGGACCAGTTCCATCATTTTGGAGGTGCTTACCACTTTCTTGCATTTAAAAGAGGATCTCACCTGCTTCCCTTTGCACAAGTCTCACAAAATTCGTGTTCCTTGAACTTGATGTTAGGCAGCCCTATCACCAGATCCTTGGAGACTAATTTGTTGAGTTGAATCAAACTTGCATGTCCAACTCTCTTGTGCCAAAGGAGGGGATCATTGTCCAACACACTTAAGCAAGTGAGTTCATTTTCTGAAAGTGTGGACAAATCTACAATGCATGTATTGATTACTCTTTTTTCCTGCAAAACAATCTTTTCAATGGTAAGATTAATCACAAAATATTTGGTAGTGGTGAATGCTACCAAGTTACCTTTATCACATAATTGTGATACACTGATTAGACTGTACTTTAGGCCATCTATCAAGTAGACATTCTCAATAGAGTGAGAATCAGTCTTACCTACATTTCCAACCCCAATAATCTCACCTTTCTTCCCATTTCCAAAGGAGTCATTACCTCATTTAAGGTCCTCAAGTGAAAGGAACTGGTTCTTGCTTCATGTCATATGCTTTGAGCAGCCACTATCCATGTATCATATTAGGCTGCTCCCCTTCACTTGGACCCGCAAAAGGAAATCAGGGGTTAGTCTTAGGAACCCAAACTAGTTTGGGTCCTTTCTATAGGCAAAAGGGTGAATCAAATTCTTTATAGCCCATCTTGGCAGCCTATTTTTCCCTTGAACAAATTCTTTATTCTTTTGAGTAGCCTTTTCTTTTGTAATACATTCACTTTTATAGTGACCAGTTTTACCACAGTGTGTGCAAATTTTGTTCTTAAGAAGTGTGATGTACTTGCTTTTGGGATCCCACTTAGGTGCAAGGGTCCCGCAGCCAAGTCCTCTCTTATTGCTAGTATGATGTTCATGTAGCCATGAAAGTGCATCGGAGGACCTATTCCATTTACAGGTTCTATCTACCTCGTGCTTAACCTTGTTTAGATCCTCCTTAAGGACTCTTATCTACTCATCTCTTTTGTACAACTCATCTTTCAATTTTCCTACATTTTCTTCTAAAGTGAGTTGTGTGTGATTAGATTTCTTTTTACCAGTTCCTAATTTCAATTTTAGATTTTTAGATTTAAGCTCTAAGACTGTGGTGTCAAGTTCATGAACCTGGTTCTTTAACTTAGCATTTTTACTTTCACTTTCACTAGCCCTAAGTTCTAGATTTTTGCACTTAGCTTTCAAAATCACACACTCCTTAGACAGCTATTTGTTTTCATTGTTTAGATCCTCATATTCATCAATGAAATCCAGGAGTAACTCAGATAGACTTTCTTTAGACAAAAATTTAATCTTGTCTTTGAGATGAATTATACTTACCTCAGATTCCTCATCGGATTCTCCAATTGCCATAAGTGCTTGTTCATCTCCATCTTCATCCTCTGAGTCCTCATCTGAACTTTCACCCCAAGCAGCAACCAAAGCTTTTGTTGATCCTTTGTTCTTCTTGGGATGAACTTGTTCCTTCTTCCTGTTCCTTCGTTCAGCTCTTTTCTTCTTCCATTCAATTTCCCATTGAGGGCAATTTTTCATGTGGTGATCAGTCTTCCCACACTTGTAACACCCCTCATTGGTTTGTTTTTTAGGAACCCTTGGTTTGTTGTAGCTTCTACTTCTTGAAGGACCATTTCCTCTCATTAGGTACTTCTTGAACTCCTTTGTGATCATGGTCATTTCATCTTCCTCTAGATCAGCGCCTTCAGTGATTCTGAATGCCATTCTCCTTTCCTTCTTGGATGCATCCATATTTATGGTTTCCCTTATCAGTTAATAGGCAGTAAGATTTCCATTTAGTTCATCCAGCTTGAGGGTAACAATATTCTTAGATTCCTGAATAGCAGTGATTTTGCTTTCCCATGAGACTGGCAGAACCCTTGTCAAGATTTTCCCAACCTTGTCTTCTTCAAGAATAATCCTTCAAAGAGACTTAAGTTCATTTGTCTGTGTAGTGAACCTAGTATACATCTCTTGGATAGTTTCTCCTTCCTTCATAGTAAAATTCTCATATTAAGAATACAGCAGTGTTCCTCTGGACCTCTTCACTTGAGGTGTTCCTTCATGAGCCACTTGAAAAGTGTTCCAAATTTCATTAGCAGTGGTACAGCTTTGGATCCTTTTGTACTCATCCGGACCTAGTCTACAAACAAGCCGTTTCTTGGCTTTAGCACTTTTCTCCCACTTCTTCAGGTCTTCAACAGTGCAGTCATCCCTTGTCTTTGGCACGTCCACTTCTTCAACATTTTTCTTTGTAGTTGCTAGGAGATCATCAGTGACTATGTCCCAGAGTTCATAATCTTCTACAGTGATGTGATCCCTCATCCTGCTCTTCCACCAAGAATAATATTGTCCATTGAAGAGAGGAGGCCTAGCAGTGGATTGCCCTTCCCAGTTCCCATGCGGTGCACTCATGTTGATCTTTTCCTACGGTGTTAGCCTCTTCAAGGATAACCTGCTCTGATACCAATTGATGTTCTAAACGTCAATACAACACGGGGGGGAGGGGGTGACTTGTGTGCTACCCAATTTTCGATCTAGAAGAACCTGGTTCTTCTAGGTGTTCTAACTACTACTATTGCGGAATTAAAAGTAAAAATAAAAATAAAGAACACATAGATTTTTACATGGAAAACACCTAGCTCAAAAGGTGAAAAAACCACGACCTACTACTCAGTAGGATTTTCCCAAACATACACTAAAATCACTGAGCCAAAACATCATTTACAAAACTCTTGTAAACATATAGATTAACTCTAATCCTAGTATGGCACACAGCCTCAACTGTTGCGACACTTTCAAGTTAACTCTAACTTGAATATTCAAAGTACCTAATACAATTTCTTCTATGAAAGCTGGAAAGGTACAACTTTAAAACACCTACTACAATTGAACTAGAAATAAGGAAAGACACATAAAACTCTTTATGGAGCTGGTTCTTCAATCTAGTTCATGTAGCTTCTGGTTTGCACACTTGAATCACACACGAACTGCTTGCAAAAAGCCTTGATATTTTTCTCTCAATTCATGTTTAACTTCTGCGTTTTTGTGCAACACTTTAATGTGAGAACATTCTACAATTTATAGTGTTAGTAGATGAAGAAATAACTAGAGTTCTGATGCAAATCTTCCTTGGTGAAAGAGTTCTAGTTGATTTCAACTTCTAACTCCTTCCCTATCTTAGATAGTGTTCTCTTTGATTAAGGACTCCTTCTCCTTATCAATTATGCAACCTTTTCGATCAGGAGATATTAAATACATCAACCTAAGCTTATCTTCTTCACGTGCAACCCACATGCTTGAATCTGCCCGTTTCTATGCACCTGAATGATGGAAGTGGTTCATCCTGAGTTCCTTTGTTAGTCTTCAAAACTAAACTTTACTTGGGCCAACAAATTCCCCTTTTTGATGATGACAAACTCTGTGCTTTTCATAAGCATAGGCCCTGTTTGAACTCAGCTCAACTTCAACACAATGTTAGAAACATTTTCTTTTTCATCACTTATCATCAAGGACCAGGTACATTAGGTTATAAACATCACTGCTCCAAGTGTAAACATCACTTGTTTAAAGCACAGTCTTTTTTCCGCCTTTTGGCATCATCGAAAAGTTGCATAAAAAATGTGAGATAACTAGATTTTAAAGCTTACTCATGGCCACTGGGGCTATTTCAAATGCAAACATGGATTAATCATCATACATCAAACTAAAAATTTCAACCATCAAAGAAATATAAACAAACAATTAGAGAAAAAATAGTGAAATTCATTGATGATTGATAAGATTCTACCACAAAGCATAAAAAGAAATAAAAATACTGAAAACATGAGCAAAAGAAATAAAATATCCCGAACTAGGTCACTGGTTGATCTATACTAGGTTAGGAGTCTTAAGGCTTGGAAGAGGTAGGGCTGAGTTATTTGCTTGGAGAAGTTTCAGCATATCTTGAAGAATTCCACCATTCTTCTCCTTTTCCCTTGTAAGTTCAGTTCTGAGAACATCTCTCTCAGATTCTAACTCAACCTATCGTGTCTTTAGCCTTGGTATCTCAATATCCTTTGCCTCACTCTCCTGTACCAAGACTCTAACTTTGCTATTGATAGGTGTCTTTAGATGAACCAGGTTCATTAAGAATGACATTGACTTTATAATCGCAAGCAAGCAGAGTATTAACCCCAAAATGATCATTTCCTGTACTAACCTCCCACTTCTTCATAGGTACCTTGAAATATACAAGCACAGTTGTGAGAATGAAACTATAGGGAATGGCATGAGTTTTGGTGCCATTGATAACTCTATCAGTAGGTCCACGAGGGTTTCCTGGTCAGATGGAACATGTTCATCTATATTTTTTACAAGTTGAACCAACCCCTCAACAACTTTGCCACACCCACTTCCCCCTGTTTTGCTCACACTTTTTTCTATTTCACTAAATTCCTCTCCCCAAACAACCATTAAATCAGTTTCTTTTATTAGACCAACAGGAATGGGTGAAGAATCAGCCACTCTTGTACCATTTCCCTTCACAGTACTACTAGCACCCTTGCTCTATTTTTCTTTTCCTTTTTATTTTTACCACCAACTTCTCTAGATTTTGCAGTGTCAACACCTGCTATAGATCCTACCAGTACAAATCCATTCTCTAAATTTGCAGCAACTTCAGAAATTGTCTCAGAAGTAACTTTAGAATCAGAAGATACCTGTTTAGTTTCGGAATACCTACTTTCTTCCCCCTTAGTAGTAGACTTAAATGAATCTTCAAATTTCTAGGATTCTTCTTCCCTACCTGCTTTCAATTGCTTGTTTATTTTCTTGATCTGCTCTCTTTTAGTGACAATCTTACGATCCATCATCTTTACTCTACTTTTCTTAGACATTGATGTTCTAGAAGCTGTGGAAGTTGTTTCCTGTGGTGGTGATAAAGGATTTTCAGAGGTGTTCGACATATCTGGGCTCGGGTATGGAAGAGAAGAGAATTAGATTGTGTTTGGAAGATGAAAGAAGAATGAGAGTTTTTGATGGCTTGAGAGAGATGAAATAAGAAATATGATGTGTCAGAGAATTTCGGCACATGTCAATACTAATTGCTTAGATTTTAGCTTGTTTTAATGCAATTATCTCCGTTACTTATGTAGTTTTGTTGTTTCTACAGTACAAAAAGACTGAGAACCCAATAATATGGAAATGGAAGAAAAGAGAAAAATGTAGCAAAAAAAAGCTGGTCTGCGACACGCTATGCGATCGCAGATCAGACATGCGAGCCGCAGAATGCACGCCAAATCACAGACAAAAACAGAGATCTGGGCTAAATTTCAAGTCAGGAATGCAGTCCATTATGCGACCGCAGAACCAACATGCGAGCCGCAGATTGAACCGCAAACTAACCATGAAGGTCACTGAATGATGAAGATGCGACGCAAAATGCGATCGCATTTCTGCAATGCGATCCACACAATTGGAATGCGGAGAAGACCTGTAAACTAGGGTTCCAGTCTGTGATGAGGACGATTAAGATGCGGACCGCATACGTGCTCTGCGACACGAATGCGGTCGCATATCAGACCTGAAAGGGCATTTTTGTCCGTTCTCTATCTCGAATTTTGTGTCCACTATAAATAATTTTATTATGTCTTTGTGGGCTCATCTTGTCTAGTCTTTGCACTACATTCCAAGACATTAATATTCCTCACTTTTGGAAGCTTTTGGGTGAAGATTCTCTACTTTGTAAGCTTTTATGACATTAAATACTCTTTGAATTTTGTATTATAGCGTGTGTAACTAACTTTAAATACTAAGGTTGTGGACCCTAAATGGGTGTTATGTTAATGGGTGTTTAACATTGAATATATATATATAATGGTTGGTTGATATTTATTTATTTCTCATGCTTCATTTATTGTTGGTGGTCGCAAATATTAACAAGTGCCATTAAATTCTACTTTGCTTAGGAAAGTGGGTTAGAATTTGGTAGAAGTAAATATCAAAGACCCAAGGCTTTAAACCTTGTTTAATAAAATCACTTAGGGATAAGTAGGTTTTATTTGGCATATATTGATTGTTATTAATTGTCACTCTTTTATATTTGGGAAAATTATAAAGAGGAAATATTATCCAACTATTGGGAAATATTGGGTAGTCGCTTGGACATCAATTGCATATCAAAAGGACCGACCATTAGAAATATATCACATTAACACCGATAGCATTACATTTCATTAAAGGGGACACAACCTTGGTTTATTTAATCCTATTTATTGCGTCTTCAATATTCCAATTAGTTATTACTTCAACACAAACTCAATTCATACTCTTGTCACTATTAATCCGCACTCTTGTTACCATTAACCGGATAGAATAACGACTTTAGTCGGGTAGCACACTGTTCTAGTAATCTTTTCACACCTATTCCCTGTGGGATTCGATCCCAACCTTGTTGGGTTATTATATTTGACATCGACCACCTTACACAAATTATAAAATTGTAATTTGAGCGTATCAAATTTTGGCGTCGTTGCCGTGGAATACGGTTTTGAAATTACTAATTAGTGTGTACTTTTACATCTGATTCTATTCCATCATACTTTGCTTGTTTCGCTTGGGGTTGATAGGAAAACATGTCTGATTTTGGTGATGACGTAGAGGTAGAACTGGGCGAGAATCCTTTTGCAGACATCGAAGATTACATTGAGGATACAAAGTTCAAAGTGGAACACGGTTTAATCCGTATGCTCAAAGCTGAGGTGTTCTTCAGAAATTCCACCGATGATGATCCAACACAACACCTTAGAAACTTTTTTGGTGTGTGTGCAATGCACAAGCAGAACCATGTCTCTGATGATGCCTCGAGGTTGAGTTGCTTCAAGTATTCTCTTGCTGGGGATGCAAGGAGATGGCTCCAGAATCTACCATCAAACTCTATCCATTCCTGGCCCAAACTTGTCCGGGCATTCCTATCTAAGTGGTTCCCGCAAAGTAAAAAGTCGGAGCTGCGGGATAAAATCTTCTTCTTCAAGCAAACATAGGGAGAACAGTTGCATGAGGCATGGGATCGTTTCAAGTTATATTTGGTGAGGTCTCCAACCCATGGTTTCCCAGATTCTATGCTATTGGAAAAATTCTATGTGGGTTTGGATCCTATGAACCAAGCTATAGCCAAAAATGCAGCTGACGGATCCTTCATGGATAAATCATTCGCAAGGGTTGTGAGCACGTGATTTTTACCCTAAGCAAATTATTCCAAAAATGTCAAATAAAATGACTTTGACAATTTTAAGAATTTGGTTGCATTCTTTGTGTTAGTTGGTCACATAATAACTCATATTAAAAATATAAAAATATGCATATGCATTAAGATTTTTTTTTATTATTTTTACATTTTTAGTAAATGCATTTTGAAAAAAAAACAAATGGAAAAAATCAAAAATAGTTCATTCTAGCATTTTATTATTTTAATTAAAAATTACTACAAAAGGGTTATTAAATAATTTTTAGAGATTAATTAGAATAATTGTTAAGTTTAATTTTAATTTTACAAAATCAAGAAAAATACAAAATATACTTATATATATACACACAATGTATTGGGCCAAAAACACCCCAAAATACCCTAAAAATACCCAGCCGAAAATAAATGCAACCCGCCCCAATCCGGTCTGTAGGTTTCATAGGACAAACGACGTCGTTTAGATATAGGAGATCTGGACCGTTGAATTCTTGATCTAACGGTCAAATTACAAGGCGGCTCATCCGTTAAAACGACGACGTTTTGAGCCATTAGATCTGGACCATTCATTTGTTTGATCAAACGGGCAAGATTGAACCATCAATAAATTAAAACGACGTCGTTCCTTCAA